>JAOQML010132947.1:0-16883 GCA_027568935.1 Erythroxylum urbanii | reverse complement strand
TCATTTATTTCTAACATTATTATTATTTGATTGTCATCAAAATTAATCATCGTGAAGTCCTCTTGACTTAACAAGATCTAATCGTGGTGGTGAGTAATATGGTATTTTTGATACTGGACAGCAACATATGGGACCATTTGCTAAATTTTTGCAAGTTTGTGGAATTGTTCCATAATATACCATGCCTGGTAGTCCTAAACAGAATGGTGTAGCTGAAAGGTGAAACCACACTTTAAAAGATATGATGAGGAGCATGATGAGTAGACTAAGTTGCCAAAATTTTTATGGGGAGAAGCTTTACAAACTTCCCTTTACATCCTTAACCGAGTTCCTAGCAAATCTGTTCCAAAAACACCTTTTGAACTTTGGATAGGTAGAAAACCTAGTTTAAACTATTTTCGTGTGTGGGGTTGTCCTGTAGAAGTTAGGATCTGTAATCCATTAAACAAAAGGACTGACTTTAAAACTACCCATTGTTACTTCATTGGGTATCCAGAATATGCAAAAGGGTATACATTCTATTGTCCTACAAGTGGTCCTAGAATTGTGGAATCTATAAATGCAAAATTTTTAGAATTGGACAAGGCTGAAGTTGTTATTCCCGTTGTTGATTCCACTACTAATATGTGGGAGATGGTTTCTTTGCTTGTTGCCATTGACAACATGCCTATAGTTACTATTCCTGTCAGGAACTTGGTTAATGCTCCTTTAGTTGAACATATGGTTGATTCCCCTGCTCTGGTTGATCCTCCTAATAATATGCTGATCCTCCTGCACTAGCTGATACTCCTTAACCCATTGAACCTATTGTTCAAGTACCTCTTAGGAGGTCAGTTAGACAGAGGAGACCGGCTATTTCTAATGACTACTTTGTTTATATGAGTGAGGACAATATATGATATTGGGGATAATGTTGACCCTAAATCTTATTAAAAGGTGATGTCTTGTGCTCATTCTAATATGTGGGTAGATGTCATAAAAGAAGAAATGCAGTCTATGGCTAATAATAAAGTTTGGGAATCTATTGAATTGCCAAAAAATTGTAGAGCGATTGGCTGTAAATAGGATTTTAAAATCAAAAAGGACTCGAAGGGTCAAATTGAGAGATATAAAGCTAGGCTAGTAGTGAAAGGTTTCACACAAAGAGAGGGCATTGACTTCACTAAAACTTTTTCCTTAGTGTCTAGTAAAGATTTATTTAGAGTTGTCATGGCTTATGTAGCATATTTCGATACGGAGTTACATCAAATGGATGTCAAGACTGCTTTTTTGAATGGTGATCTCCTTAAGGAAGTATACATGCAACAACCTGAGGGTTTTCAGTCAAATGGTAATGAGCATTTAGTGTGTAAATTGAAGAAATCTATTTATGGTCTAAAACAGGCTTTTAGGTAGTGGTACCTGAAATTTGATGAAGTAGTTACCTCATTTGGTTTTGAAGAAAATAAAGTTAATAAGTGTATCTACCTAAAGGTCAGTGGGAGTAAGTTCATTTCTCTCGTTTTATATATTGATGATATTCTACTTATGCAGTGATCTTGGCTTGCTGAATGAAACTAAGCAGATGTGACGCACTTTGAGATGAAGGATCTTGATAAGGTAAGTTTTGTGCTGGGAATTGAAATTCACAGGGATAGATCTCATAATTTTCTTGGCTTGTCTCAAAGGGCTTATATTAATAAAGTCCTGGAGAGATTTGACATGCACAACTGTAAACCCGGTGATGTACCAGTCGCTAAAGGTGACAAATTCAATAAAAACCAATGTCCTAAGAATGAAATTGAAAACGCAGAGATGAAGAACAGACCTTTTGATAGTGTATTGGGGAGTTTGATGTATGATCAAGTTTGCACTAGGCCTGGCATTACTTATGTAGTTGGCGTTTTGGATAGGTACCAGTCTTATCCTAGTACTGCTCATTAGGTAGCCGCTAAGAAAGAGATGAGATACTTGCAGAAAACCAAGGAGTATATGGTTGTGTATAAAGGAGTTGACAACTTAGAGATAATAGGGTATAGTGACTCAGATCTAGCTGGGTGCCCTGATGATATGAAATCGACTTCTAGTTACATCTTTATGATGGTTAGGGGTGTGATATCTTGGAAGAGCAAGAAGCAAACTATAGTTGCATCTTCTACCATATAGGCTGAATTTATTGCCTGTTATGCAGCTGTTACTCATGCTATTTGGTTGAGAAACCTGATGACTGGACTTCGTATTGTGGATTCCATTGCTAAACCTCTCATAATTTATTGTGATAATAGTGCAGCAGTGTTTCACACTAAAAATAACAAGACTTTTAGTGGTTCTAAGCACATGGAATTAAGGTATCTGACTGTCAGAGACCTAGTGAAGAATAAAGAGATGGTCATCGAGCATATAGTTACAGAGTCCATGCTAGCTGATCCCTTAACCAAAGGTCTTCGACTTATAGTGTTCCAGACTCACGTTGAAGACATGGGGATTTTAAACTCTTTTAATGTGCTTAATTAGTGGGAGTTTTGAAATGTATGTGATCTTTCTTTATCTTGTTCGACTTTTATTGTTAAATACTTGAATGTTCATTTCGCATGGATTATGTTACTTTAATGCAATTGATTTGAATTATTCTTTTACTACTATTTTGCATATATATATTAATTGCTATTTTAAAACTCAATGTCCTTTTATATCATCATGCCTCATGATTGACACCATCTTAGAGTTAGAGACATGTTGTAAAATGTTTGGACTCGGTGTTCTATTATATCATAATGTCTCCTGGTCAACATCATATTTGAGTCTTCAGATACTATTATAGAACTCGGTGTCCTTTTCAATCATCGTGCTAGTGGTTGACACCATATTGGAGTTCAAGGCATTATAGTTCATAATGAACTATACAATTTCCCTTGCTTTAAACCTATTTTAAGAGAAATTGCAAGGACTGACGTTGAAAGTAGCATCTTACATTAATTATTGGATTACCTTTGTGTGTTATTTTCATGCTACACTACACACTAATGACAGGTCGATAAGGTTGATGATATATGTAATTATGTATCGATGTTATATCAACAAAGGATGTAATGGGTGTAATAGTTCAATGTCATTTGACTTTGATCGAACGTTGTCCTATTAAAGTGTTACATCTCGGATCATATATTTTTTCAAAATATGATGACATTGCATAAAATTTAGTTTATTACCCCGAGGGTCATTTTCAAAGGTTTTTTCAAAAATAAAATTAAATAATTGATTTTGCCCAAGTGGGAGAATGTTAAAATATATTTTATGGGCTACAATCAATTGTCGTTTTGGTTTTATTAAAAACAGGCTAACGATATGATTCCTATTGAGATGCCTGTGGTCCACTATTATTATGATCCCTATTGGACTTAAGCACTTCATATCATTAGTATGGTTAATAGTGTAGGCCTAACCCTAAGGCCCATGATGGGCATGCCTAGCTATGGCTAGGTCCTCACTGCACTCCCTATATATACACATAAATAACATATGTATACTCCCTCTACACAGTTTTCCCCATTGAGAACTATAATTTTTAAAGAGATCAGAGTTGTGGTGGAAGCCCTAGCCATTACCAAACACTTACGCAGTGCTCTCACAATTTAGGATTATATCTTCAACAAATAAGTATCTGTGTTCCCTATCACATAGTTGATTCATAATTTTGGCTTCTTACATAAAAACCTCTATTTGTCTACTCGACTGAGGATGGTATGTAGTACAAAATTGCAACTTAACCTTGGAGATGAAACAACTCTTTCTAAAAAGCACTCATAAAAATTTTGTCTCTTTCACTAACAATCGAATGTGGCATTCCATACAACTTAAAGATATTACCCATAATAATTTTAGCAACCTTCTCTATAGTATAAGGATGGCATAAAGGAAGAAAATGAGCATATTTACTCATTCTATCAACAACTAAAAAATCATTGAATATCCCTCCAACAATGGCAATCCATACTAATATCAGTCTATAAATGTTGAGGAATAGGTAAAGGCTAAAGCAAACTAGGTGAAGCAATCGTTTCATTTTTATTTCTTTGGCCAACTTTGCATTTATGTGCAAACTCCCTAACATCTTAACTTTCAGAAGAAAAATATACACTCAATCTCTTATACGTACCCAACCAACCAGAATGTCCTCCATGAGCAATTGCATATGATAGATCAATTAATTTAAGATGAAGAGATGCTGAGTTCCCTATCATTAAATGCCCTTTCCATCATAAAACATCACTATTCCATGTATAAATTGTTCCTTTATACACACCCTATTGAATCTTCTGAATTAATTTTTAGAGGGATCTATCTTGTTTCCAACTATCTTTTATTTTTTAGAGTAATCCTATGCTTGTGAAATGGACAAGTGAATAGCTCGAAACTAGCCACCCTTAATAAAGAATCAACAGTAGAATCTTCTATCCCTTTTTTGTATTTGATAGAAAAATGAAAACCCAACAACTTGGGAAGTTAATTCTGTTGAAAAGGAGTTGTAATTTTCTTATCCATATAATATTTTAAACTTTAATGATTTGTTTATATAATGAAATGCCTTCCTGTTAAGTAGTGAGACCACTGTTTAACTACCATTACTAAAGCTAAAAACTCCTTTTTCATAAACAGAGAGATGTTTGTATTTTTTGGACAACATTTTGCTAACAAATGCTATAAGGTGATTTTTCTACATAAACACTGTGCCTATACCCTGCACATTTGCATTAGCTTCTACCACAAACTCTATAGAAAAATTAAAAAGAGCTAATATAAGAACTTTCGTTAAAGCCTACTTTAGAGTTAAATGCAACAGATGCCTCTTCTGCCTATTGAAACGAGTCTTTCTTCAATAAATTAGTTAAAGGTTTGCTCATCTGTCCAGAACTTCTAATAAATCTTCTGTAATAACCACTTTCTAAGAACCTTTTAATTTGTTTAACATTTTTGTGATTGTGGCTTGACAGACATTGCCTGAATCTTCTACGAATCCATCAATACTCTATTGCCACTTATGATATGTGTTAAGTATTCCACTTAAGATACTCCAAAAATACAATTATTGTTATTTTAAAATCTCTAATACCATGTATAGATGATTCAAATGCAATTCAAATGTTCGACTATATATCAAAATATCATTGAAAAACACTAATATGAATCTTCACAAATAAACTTTGAATATTTTATTCATTAAGCTTTGAAATATGGTTGGCAAATTCTTAAACCCAAAAGGCACTATAAGAAATTCTTAATGACCATTATGGGTTTTAAAAACTATTTTGTATATGTCATCCTCATGCACCCTTATTTGATGATAATCTACTCTAAGATACAGTTTAGCATTAATTAATTCCTTCACCAAAGGAATAAGAAATTTGTCCTTTATTGTGCACTGATTCAAAGATCTATAGTTGACAAAAAAATTCATGATCCATCCTTCTTTTTAATCAATATCACAAAAACAAAAAATGGACTGATTTTTTGTCTAATTATACCCTATTGCAGCATATCCTCCACTAATTCTTCTACAGTGTTTTTGGACTCTCGAGTACCTGTAAGGTGGAAGATTTACAACGTCTATTCCCTCCTTCAAGGGTATTCTAAGATCATGGAATCTAGAAGGTGGCAATCCTCTTGGTTCTTCAAAAATATCATTGAATTGTTTTAATAAACTTGGTAACTATTTATGGTATTCACCTAGTATTCTGTGGCATTTGCTTCAATATCTGATGTTATTAATTCCATATATTTTTTATCCTTCTTTTTAGTATACAACATATAATATCTTTATCATTCCATACTTTTGCTAATTTTTCTCAGGTATTCGAACTAGACTCCTATGACCATCACTTATCAACTCCATTTCCTTACCACACTAGTAGAACTTTATGGTTCCCTTTTGGTAACTAAACACTATATCTGTAACACCCACTTCCACGGGGCATCTACCCGACATCTTGTGGATGTTCGGAAACATGCACCATAAAGGTGATGCGTTAGAGCAGTCACATTCATTTATATGGCATCATAAATAAAACACAATATCTAAAAATTCAATTCCTCATTTCATTTGTAAACATAAAACATTGTAGTTTTTCATACATAATCCATATATACAATATCAAAAACTTATTAGAGCCTACTGCTCCTTTTACAATTTCTACTACATGAAAGAGGAATTATACATAAACTTTATCTAACATTTCAGTCTCAGCTGACCGACCTTTGAACCATTTCTTGAGTCCAAAATGTAATACTAGGTTTCTTTTAATTTGTCTTAGAAGCTAAGTCTCCTCTCTTGTACCTGAAAAGTCATGTTACAATTTTGATGAGTTTTACGTACTTAGTGAGCTAACCATCATCGATGGGCTCACTTATATCAAAACATATAACAATTCACATTTCAAATTTCAGCAACAGTTCACAATAATCACATATTGCATATTATTTCTCAGTCCAATTTCAGTGTAGTTTAGACAATTCATTTCGATCATTCACTTAGTACATATTAAATTGTCTATGCCATGCACATGTGACTCACTTTCAATTATTACTTTCTTATGACTGAATGCCTTTTTAACTGTCCAGTATTTATTATGGATATCGAGCTCATTGATAACTATCCCGTATCCGTTGGAGATACCGAGCTCATTTTACATATTGAGCCTGTGGCTCTTACACACATTCTAAGCTTTAAGCTATTTTTCATTCGCTATTCCGATCACAACTACCTTTATCTAATCATACATATCATGTAATGAAATGCAACAAAATCACATATATGCAATTAGTCACTTTTATCTAGCTTACATATTCACTTTCACATTTTCATCAGACATAAGTCTGGCATTCAGCATAATTGTTGAGAACACTTATTTCTTTCTCATTCATATCCAATGAAGCACTTCTAATACGATTTCAATTATCAAACTCCTCGGAGCATCAATGTCTGACATTTTTCACATTCATATAATTATTAATTCAATAAATTAAATCTAAGCAAATACAAACAATTTTAGTGAGAACATCTAGGTTACTCACATTACGCTCTAGATAGCTATTACCTTGACGTCCCGCAATGTTTGGATGTGGTCATTCAATTTGCGTTTCTATATCATGCAATACACACATTGCATACATTACTAATTTCCTTAAACACATAAATAGTCAATCATACATATATGTATATGTGTTATGTATAATGCATGCTCAATGAATATTCTAGGTATGTATCCTTAAATCACTTCTCATGATCATTTAACATCATCATTCTATCATTCATTTATACCTAATATACCTTACTCACTTTGATCACCTAATCTATCATCAACAAGGTTCATTCAAGGCCTCATTTAAGCCTAAATACATCATAAGAAAGTATCTTATCATTATTTAGTTCAATATCACTTAAAAGACAAAATTTCTCTCTTTATGCCTGCCCATGATCTTATTGGACTTTCCTATGATCGTGACAGAAGCTGATGAAATTGGTCATGATTGTGGGGACTCTGCCACGATCATGACAAAACCTAAATAATCTAGGCCATGATCATGTGGGCTATGCCACAATTGTGCCCTGTTTGTCTTCCTTTATTTTTCCATAAATTTAATAACATAAACATCATTAACACTCTAATTTTTCCAGAATTTATACCCATTTATGCAGCTTCATTTTATACTAATCTAACTACCATGTTGATTGCATTAAAACTCACAAAACTCTACTCAATTGATTCATTTACTATTCACTTAATCCTATCATACATGCATTCCTAACTCTTTCCATATTTTATCTCTTTCATAATATATTTGAGATATCTCTTGTATAGTTAAGCACTTTTACTTCATTTCCTCTGCATTCTCTCCTAAATTACATCTCAATATCAACCTTTACAATAATCCATAAATCATTGTTCATTAATCATACATAAATCCTAATTCTTCTCATCTCAAGAACATTAATCAACATCTTTCTTAAGTATAATTTTCACCTTCATTATACCCTAAATTCACAACCTATTTCATGTACATAATAACTTATAACTCATGGTTTTCATACACTCAAAACAGAAAACAAACACATATATTCATCCGTCAACTTTTCTACACTCTTCATCAACCTAAAATAGGACATAAACACATTTCTTCATTCATCAACTTTAAACCCTCATCCAAAACACCATTCTCATAACCAATCTATCTCAAAAACATCCCTATAACATTTCATAATTTATTACTCATCATATACACAAAAATATCACCTAAACTTACTTATCTCCTCATCCACGTTACAACATAAAATCAACTCCACTATCATGATCATTTAATCTTAAATCACTCATCATATATGTTTAAATTTAAACAACCCATGAAGATTAATATGCATCTTACTTGATTAACTCAAAGCTTCTTCAAAATCACGTAAACCCTAGCTCCACCATCATATACGATCATCAACTTTTTGAGAAGGAAAAAGGCTAGGTTTCGTTAAGAAGAAGAAATAACAACCTACTCTTATAGTGGGTAAGTGAAAGATGATGGCAAAGTTCAATGTTGAGAGGGTAAGAAGAGACTGTTGTGAGATAGAGACGAAGAAGAATGAGAATGGAGAAGAGATTGTTTTGCAAATGAAAGATAAAAATTTAAGATAGTCTTTGATTAAATGCGAATGTCGTGGATGAGATATGTGGCAAGGCAAGTGACACTTGTCACTTGCCACGTGTCTACTTCTTGTGATTCCCATTTGGCCCTTTTGATAACTAGTCTATTTGTCCTCCAATTTCTAAACCAATTGTCTCTCAATTTCTATGACACTTGTCATTAAGTCCTAAAGCCATGTGTCAATGTTTTCTATTACCACGAATCGATTTGTCTTGCACTTGACATTTTTTCTAGTCCAAAAAATCCATAATTTTAGAAATCTCCCAAATTTAACAAATAAAATATAAATCACCAATTATAATTTTATTAACCAAAATTCAAGATATAAAATTCAGTATTCACATCATAATCATTTATACCCTGAAATATGTCAAATGAGTGCATGTATAGTCTTTGTAATGTGTACAAAAATAATAATTCACATGTGTGTATGTTAATGATTTTCATGAACATGAAATGCATTTTCTAATTTCTTAATGTTATTTCTCATTTACAATAATCTAGGGTTCTAACCCTAAGTATAGGAAAATGAGATATTACAATATCATTCAGCGTAGATAACCACTGAACTCCCGACACTATATCAATCCCACCTATATCAATAACTAAAGCATCTTGCAAAACTTTTCCCTACATCTTCCATTTAAGATTTCGACAAACATGAGTGCATCTTAAATTTATTCCTCCTCTAAATACAATGTTCAATTCCTTCACCTCCTCTAACTTCTTATCGATTCTAGTTGCTAGACTTTTATCCACAAAACTATTAGTACTCCCCCCATCCACCAATATGTAAACAACATTTCCTTTTATCATACCTTGTATATTAATCTATTGATATTTCACCATACTCAACCCAAAAATTGTTTTTAATGATATGCTTAGGTACCCCTCTTCTTCAACTTCCTCAACCTCCTCGTTCTCCCCCTTTTCCTCTACCACAAACATCTACAACAATTTCTTCTTACACTTATGACAAGGAATGTATTTTTCTTCACCAAAAACATAACCCTTTGGCTCTATGATCATCCAATTCTTTACTAGAATTGTTCTTGTTCCATTTTAGCTCCTTTTCTCCCTTCTAATTTCCATTCATAGGTTTAGGCAACAAACCTTGTGAGGATTTTAACATGTTCACTGAATTTCCTTCATAATACAAACCTCTTTAATTGAACCTTCCCACTATTTCACAATATATTGTTACCATTTCATATTTCCTCACCAGAACATATGCTTGTTGAAGAGTCCTGGGATTCCATAACTTTACTTGATATTAAATCTCCACCTTCAATCATTTCAAAAATAGGCTACCAAATAGGGTTCTAGTATTACTAGCCTTTACGATAGCATATTAAACTCCGCATAATACCCTTCACTGATCCTCTCTATCTTAATTCCTTTAAGTCCCCCTTTGGATCTTTGAAAGTCGATTCTCCAAATCTTTGCTCTAATTCTAATAGATATTCAGCCCAAATAAAAAGATCTTAGATCAATGTATTCCTAATATATAACTCATGCTAAGCTAAAGTTGTACCTTCCAATTACATCATAGAATAGCCTACTTTCAACTCCATTGGCATCTCATCTATAGTGAAAAATTGTTCACATTTAAACACCCAAGCTCGCAGGTTTTCACCTTTGAACATAGGTAACTCGATCTTACTATAGCATATAGGAATGGTTTAGTGCCCAACATAGTAATCGTCTTCATTTCTAGCTTCAGGAACTCTTTGATCAACATTTCCTCATACACCATTATCACTATTATCTTTTTTATACAAATAGGTGATCCAGTCCTTCAATTATTTAATACTTTGTTCATATCTTAACTCCAACTCCTACATATAATTTCGCTAGCCTTCCTCTACTCGTCTCAATTCTTGACCTCTAGTTCCTTCCATCATGCCATAACGTCTGTTATAGTCTAGGATATGCTCTGATACAAATTTTTATTATGAGATATTTACTGTATAGCGAATTGGGAAATTAGGGATTAAGAACGAACTAACTTTTAAGAGAATAACAGAATATGAATATCCATTTCATATTTCCTCGCCAGAACATATGCTTGTTGAAGAGTCCTGGGATTCCATAACTTTACTTGATATTCAATCTCCACCTTCAATCATTTCAAAAATAGGCTACCAAATAGGGTTCTGGTATTACTAGCCTTTACGATAGCATATTAAACTCCGCATAATACCATTTACTAATCCTCTCTGTCTTAATTCCTTTAAGTCCCCCTTTGGATCTTTGAAAGTCGATTCTCCAAATCTCTGCTCTAATTCTAATAGATATTCAGCCCAAATAAAAAGATCTCAGATCAATGTATTCCTAATATATAACTCATGCTAAGCTAAAGTTGTACCTTCCAATTACATCGTAGCTAAGCCTACTTTCAACTCCATTGGCATCTCATCTATAGTGAAAAATTGTTCACATTTAAACACCCAAGCTCGCAGGTTTTCACCTTTGAACATAGGTAACTCGATCTTACTATAGCATATAGGAATGGTTTAGTGCCCAACATAGTAATCGTCTTCATTTCTAGCTTCAGGAACTCTTTGATCAACATTTCCTCATACACCATTATCACTATTATCTTTTTTATACAAATAGGTGATCCAGTCCTTCAATTATTTAATACTTTGTTCATATCTTAACTCCAACTCCTACATATAATTTCGCTAGCCTTCCTCCACTCGTCTCAATTCTTGACCTCTAGTTCCTTCCGTCATGACATAACGTCTGTTATACTCTAGGATATGCTCTGATACAAATTTTTATTACGAGATATTTACTGTATAGCGAATTGGGAAATTAGGGATTAAGAACGAACTAACTTTTAAGAGAATAACAGAATAAGAGATAGAAATAGCAGAGAGAGAAACTTAGTTATTCTGTTATTAGTTGATTTTTCTCCTTCTACCTCTAACAATTATATTAACGACTCTCATAATTGTTGATGGCTACACAATAATTACTTGACGTGTGTTTCTTACAAACGATAATATTTTGAGTACTTATTTAGTATCACAATACTATATCATTTTACAACTCTACAAACATGTATTCTTCTACTTTAACCCTTTAGTTGCCGAGCTCATATAAAAAAACCCTAGCCCCTAGTCAACTGCTACCACCTTTGTTTCCTACGTGACAATTAACTTCTTCCTTCTCCAGACTTTGCTAATTGCATAATAGTTGTGGCATCACATCATTATTTGAGACTATCAGTCTCTAGCTCATCAAAGTTATGACTTCCAATAGCTGCCTTCTTCAAGCCTCACACATTGATGATGATGAAGGAGCGATATAAGTCTAACGAAGCAGCATTTAATAAAACCATAAAAAAATTTATTGCATTTCTATATTAAGAAAACCAACATTGGAAGTACCTCACTGGCACTTTATCAGCTCAACAAACATTGTCATCTTCAAGGATACTTAATAATCATCAACGCTTCACTTCAACCAAAACACCAAACTTCCTCTAAGTTAAAGTTACCTTCTTTAGCATGGCCTCGCTAACCAACATAGTGATTCCATTTGCAACAACAATTAACGATGAGGTTTTAATCTATTCTCCATCAATTTAACCTTAATTACCATTCAAAAGCTTATGATTCTTATCCAAAAAAATCATTAACCAAGCCCCCAACGAGAGAAACATTTTTAGTATAGACAGTGCCATTCAAACTAACCAGAACTATTATAGTTATTTTAGTGGCTTAAGGCTTAGGGTTTAGGGTTTAGGGTTTAAGGTTTAGGGTTTTAGGGTTTAGGCTTTTAGGGTTTAGGGTTTAGGATTTAGGGTTTGATTCAGATTGTGGATTTAATTGAATATTAAACTAAATAACTAAACTAAGATTGAAATAATAATGAACTTAAGACAAAGGAAAATATTTTAAAATTTTGATATCAAATAATAGTACCTAAGTGATGAATCCCCCTATTATTGATTATTGGACTGTGAAAATTCCTATCTTATATTGATATCTTTCTCAAGAATATTAATAACTAACCCATCAGTTAATTAACATAAATCTTTCAAGTTAAAACCCCTAGGATTACATTATTGATTAATGAATTTCACTATTAGATTTGAACCTAATCTAGAGAATTTATGTCGACCTATCTCTAGGTTTACATGAAATTACTTCCAATTATGACAGAGCTATTCACGTAAGAGGATTTTTCAATCTCAATCTCAATCTTATGAAATCAAATCATGAACTAATATTCTAAATATATTAGAACAAGAATATAATGCATAATTGAATCTCAATAAATCAATCAATAAAATTTCATTAAGTTAAAAATTAAATCATATTATTATCATAACTTAAGGTTCATCATACCTAGGCACTAAACAATTTTAGTTCCTACTCATAAAAACAAAACCAAAGGAAAATATGCAAAAGAAAAAATAGAAATAGAAGATATCATAATTCCAAATCTCCCTTTTCTTCTAATGAATCTTTTTAAAAGTTAGATAGGATATTATTATCGATCAAATTTTGTGATGTATTCTTCTTGTTTTTCTCATCCTTTGATTATAATTGTGGCCTCTCTATGTTTCTTATGACTCAAAATTACTTTTAGACTTGCCTCCTTTTCATTTGTCGATGATAATGTCCTTTTATAGTAAAAACTAGGATTTCTAAGACTTATATGATTACTCATATGGCCGTGTAAGTGACCATGTGGCCCTAAAAACACCTAAAATTGTGACTTTACATGGTCATAGTGAATTACACAGACATATAGAAGGCTGTGTATCACCAAATTGCTTTAAATATTCGTTTTATGCCATGATTTCACTTTAATTCTTGTTCTTTTAGTCTAAGAAGGCAATTATCACATATAAATACACTTGAAGTGAATTAAATACCAAAAATACTTTAAAACTATTAAATAAAAAGTAAAACACATTAAATATGGGTATATAAATATAGTAAAATAACCATTTATCAATGCATGTGAAGCTTTAGTCGTGGAGAATTGAAATGATATAAAAGTCATGGAATATCTTGATTATGAAAGGTGTATTCCTTGATTGTGAAAGGTGTTTAAGTATACCTATAGTTTTATCTTATTGTTAAATATAAATTATCATGGTTTAACCTTAGATTGCTTAGTTTTTTAAGGGAATAATTTTTGTTTGATCATAAGTAAAAACATTGAATGTTTAATTCTTGCCATAGTTTTGAAAGTTATTACTCTATTCTTATGGCTATCTATTATTAGGAAATATGGAAAAGGTGGAAGTGCTTTGCTTTAGATTTAGAATTTTATTTTTGCCTAAGGATGGTTAAAAGCTAAGTATAGGGAACTTCAAAAGTGATTGATTGACTATATATTTACTCCCTAATGCTTAGTGATTAATGTTCTATTGTGCTTAAGATACTTATTTTGGTTTATATTTTGTTTTGGGTACAAGTTGGAGGAATACGAACCAAAATGAGCTAAAAACATGTCCTTAGAGTCATCATATTGATGTTCAAACTTATTTATCTTTGTGTAAGAAGAAGGACATTAATTAGGGTGAAGATCGGATAAAGAATGGAACAAATGAAGTTATTGCAACTTACACTATCATATATGAGACCGTGTAAACACATTGGAAGTGTGAAGGAGCACGAAGTTATAGTTCTAGCCTCTTTTATAACCTACATGGTCATGTGCACGATCATGTAATTGGTAGAGTAGCCCAATTTGAATGTGTAAGTTTACAAATTTTGGAGAAAATGACAAACTTAATCACCTACATGCCTATATATCTAACTATGTATTGTGATAGAACCCTAATTTTGACTGTAAAAGGACATTTAAGAGGTTAAATGAAGCATAAAGAGTTTAAAGACATAAAAGGGGGCAGATTTCTTACCTTTTGGAGAGCTATGAGGAGCTAACCTTCATTTTTCCTGTTCAAAGGGGACATCAAGGCCGATGAACATGTTTAGGCATTTCTTAATCTAGTAGTGTTGTTCTTACTTTCTTTGGGAATTAATTGTGTTATTATATGATTAATGTTTTTGGATTTATGTAGGAATGATTTAAACACTTCAAATATATTATTTATGTATCAACCTATGGCCAAAATCTAAGTTACAATACATAATCGTTGTACATCTGATTCACTTGTGGTAAACTAATGGTCGAGCATCATTAAGGCCAACATATCATAGGTTAAATGACCCGAGCTTATATGGTTGTTGCCTAGATTAACTTGTTTTCCTATTATATAATGAGATTGTCACATTAAATCTAGAGAGCTTATTATAATTTGTCTAATAGCTAAACCTAATTAAAGAGCTTGTTTTAATTAGATACAACTTAAGGGAAACAGAGGTTAACAAGCCTATTGTTAATCTACGATTAATAGTTTCAAGGAGAGGTCTGAAAATAACATGACGATTGATTGTTCTCATTTGTGTGAAGGTTGAGATTGAACCATGAATTAGATTCGATACCCATTGGTTAATTTTTGATTTGATTTACCTTTAATAGTTTAGTATTACTTTATTTTATTAATCAAAATTAACCAAAAGAAAATTTATCAATAGTAACATGTTTTGTTATCATCAAAACTATGAGCTAAGGCCTTATTTTGTCTAAAAAATTATCCCTTTTATAAATATTTAGTGATATTATAAAAATAAAAGACAGTAAGCTCCATTATTAAAGAAATATGTAATACATGCTCTCTTTTAATTTATACATCGTAAAATGATCAAGTTTCAATATTACCATTTAGTCCCCCATTTTCAGCATTAAAAAGGGTAAATGACATATAAATCTATAATCATCAAAGCGTACATGCAAATTTCTTTTCAAATAAATGATTGATTTTTTAAAAAAAATGATGTTCTAATTTAAGGATCATTAAATCTTTTCTCCTAGGTATATAAAACAATGCTTTCTACTCTAAATATATATGTCAAGTTAATATGTTCTAATATTATCAATGTGAAAGCAAGTGATTGGTTCCTCTTTATAACCAATAGTTATCTCCACTTGTTCCTCACTTAGTTGAATAATTGGTGTTTTGATGGTAATTTTCTTACTTGGTTCATTTTAGAATTCTTAGTGATTTTTTTTTAAGATCAATTATTGAAGATACTATCGTTGTTTCTAGTTTTTATATCAATGGAGATGATACTAGTTATGGGCATTCATTTGTATCATTTTATATTGGCTTACAAAATAAAAGGAATTAATATATTCTAATGTCCACACAAGCTTGGCCCTTTGGGAGCTATTTTTTAAACATTTTTTAACCCATATTATTTTGATTCTACTTAATCAACAATGTATCAAAAAGAAAATTCTATGTGTATGTCTTTAATCATCATAAAAATAACATCTTTCATGATAAGAATTGAAAGTGTTAGTGTAACAACCCAGACCACCTGCTCACAGATATTGTTCACTTTGGGCCTTGGCCCAGCTAAGCCCTCACAGTTTTGCTCTTCTCACCCTTGGGAAAACGCGTCTTTAAGGGAGAGGTTTCCATAGCTTTATAAGGCCTACTTCGTTCCCCTCTCCAATCGATATGGGAATCTAACATTCCACCCCCTTAGAGGCCTAGCATCCTCGCTGGACCACAGGTTTGGATTTACCCCCTTTGGAGGCCTAGTGTCCTTCCTGGCACATCAGCCCGGGTACTGGCTCTGATATCATTTGTAACAACCCTAGACCACCTACTCACAAATATTGTCCTCTTTGGGCCTTAGCCCAACCAAGCCCTTACGATTTTGCTCTTCCTATCTATCGGGAAAATGCATCTATGAGGGAGAGGTTTCTATAGCCTTATAAGGCCTACTTCGTTTCCCTCTCTAATCGATATAGGAATCTAACATTCTACCCCCGTTGGAGGCCCAGCGTCCTTGCTAGCCCAAAGGCCTAGATCCACCCACTTGGAGGCCCAGCGTCCTTGCTGGCACACAGGCCTAGATCCACCCCCTTAGAGGCCTAACGTCCTTGCTGACATACCGATCTGGGTACTGGCTCTGATACCATTTGTAACTGTTAATAGTGTGCCCTAGGCCAATAGTCATATGTGACTTTTGTACTGACATTCTAACTTATTAATAATATATTATGAGGTATTCTTTTAAATATGGATGTATATTATTTATGTAATGTGATTTACATTCCATGAATAGTATTAGGCTTATGTCATCATATATGTGACTTGATAGTAAAACCAT
>JAOQML010132933.1:0-16889 GCA_027568935.1 Erythroxylum urbanii | reverse complement strand
GACCCACATAAATAGATGGCTAGGATGGAGTGGCACAGGATTGGCACATGGTAGATGGCACAGAGGATCAAGTCCCTTGAACTTCACTGGTGGCATGTCTTTTGTTAAAGAATCAACTATCATCAATTCAGTACTAACGTGTTCAATGACCACTTTCTTGTCCTTAACACGTTCCCTTATAGATAAAAACTTGATGTCGATATGTCTACTTTGACTACTACTCTTATTGTTTTTAGCTAGAAAAATAGTACCTGAATTGTCATAATATATCCTCAATGGCCTAGAAATGGAATCTACAAGTTTAAGCCTATATATAAAACTCTTTAGCGATACACCATGTGATGTAGCCTCAAAACAAAAAACAAACTCAGCCTCCATGGTGAAGTAACAGTCAAAGACTGCTTGGCACTCGTCTAAGATATGGCTCCATTGGCAAACATGAAGATATAACCTGATGTTGAATTCCGTGAATCAACATACCCAGTAAAAGTTGAATCTGAGTACCCTGTTACCTCTAGATTGTCAATGTGTCTGTACGTAAGCATGTAATCTTTGGTGCTTTGAAGGTACCTAAATACTTTCTTTGTAGCTCTCCAGTGATCTAATCCTGGGTTACTCTGATATCTGTCTAACATTCTAACAACAAATGCAATATTAGGTCTTGTATAAACCTGAGCATATGTCAAGCTTCCAACTGTAGAAGCATATGAAATGCTTTTCATCTGTTCCCTTTCAAGATTATTTTAGGGCATTGGTCCAAATTGAACCTATGTTCTTTCACAATGGGTGCTACACTAGGTGAACAATCTTTCATCCGAAATCTCTCTAAAATTTTATTAATATAGTTTGCTTGAGACAAACCTAAAATACCACGGAATTTGTCTCGATGTATCTTAATGCCAGTGACATAAGACACATCACTCATATCTTTCATTTCAAAATTTTTAAAAAGAAATTGTTTCACATCATGTAACAAACCCCTATCATTAGTTGCAAGTAATATGTCATCTACATATAATATAAGAAAACAAAAATTTACTCTTACTAACCTTCTGGTATATACATTGATCCATGACATTTTCCTCAAAACCAAATGATGAAATAATATCGTGGAATTTCAAATACCACTAGTGGGATGCTTGTTTCAATCCATATATAGATCTTTTAAGCTTGCAAACCAAATGCCCACCATTAGTAGAGGAAAATCCTTCTGGTTGTTTCATGTAAACCTTTTCCTCTAGGTCACCATTTAAGAAAGCCGTTTTCTCATCCATTTGATGCAATTCTAAATCAAAGTGAGCAACCAATGCTAAAATTATACGAATTGAATCCTTTTTATACACAGGATAAAATGTATCTATGTAATCAATTCCTTCATTTTGAGTGAATCCTTTAGCAACGAGTCTTGCCTTGAATCTCTCAATGTTACCTAATGAGTCTTTCTTTGTCTTAAATACCCATTTACAACCTATAGGTTTTGCTCCTTTAGGCAACTCAACAAGATCCCAAACATCATTATTCTTCATAGAATTCATTTCTTCCTTCATAGCATAATCACTAGTAATAGCTGATTTTCTTGTTCTAGTAGATCTCCTTAATGTTACACCAACATTCTCCTCTAGAGTCTATTGTTCAACTAGTTGCTGAATGTTGTCAAGTAATTCCTGAATAACTGGATTTACTAGATTATCAACAACTTGTGGAATTTCTTGATTGTCATTTATATTTACAGTAAGCTGTTGAGTTTCAACAAATAGGTATACAACGTCTATTTGAACTTGAGGATCGTTGTGAATGACAATCACCTTACTATTTGAGATGGAAGGTTGAGTATCTATATGGTCATTATCAGAGACTGTATCTTGAAATTGATCGCTCCCACTAATCAAGTGATTCTCAAGAAATTTTGCATTTCTTGATTCTACAATTTTAGTATGATGTGATGGATAACAGAACCTATATCCTTTAGACCGTTCTGTATATCCAATGAAATACCCACTTATGGTCCTCGAGTCCAATTTCTTCTCTTGTGGATTATAAATTCTTACTTTAGATGGACATCCCTAAATGCATATATGTTGCAAACTCAGTTCCAACATTTAAATAACTCAAATGACGTCTTTGGACTAACCTTAGTTGGTACCTGATTTAATATATACATAGATGTCTTAAGAGCTTCAGTCCATAAGGACTTGGGAAGTATAGAGCTACTCAACATGCTCATTACCATATCCAATAATATTCGGTTTCTTCTTTCTGCCACACCATTCTGGTTCAGAGATCCAAGAATAGTGTATTGGGCTACTATCCCATTTTCTTGAAGATACCTCGCAAATGGATCAGGTGCTTATCCACCTTCAGTATTTCTACCATAATATTCCCTACCTCTATTAGATCTCACAATCTTAATTTGTTTACCACATTGTTTCTCTACTTATATTTTGAACATTTTAAAATCATCTAGTGCTTCATTCTTGTTATGAAGCAAGTAGAGATACATATATCGTGAACAATTATCCATAAATGAGATAAAGTATTTTTGACCATACGAGTCCATATCTGGACTACATATATCTGTATGTATGATTTCTAATATGTCTGAACCTTTCTTGGCACCTTTCTTTCATTTGTTAGTCTGCTTTTCCTTTATATAGTCCATAAAAATATCAAAATCAGCAAAATCCGAAGTATTAAGTACTCCGTCTGTCACCAATCTTTTAATCTTTTCTATGGAGATATGTCCTAATCTCCGAAGCCACAATATTGAGGAATTTTCATTCATGACACAATGTTTTGTTCCAGCATGAACATGTGTTGCATTGTAACAGGTATTGTAAATTAAAACGGAAAAGACCATCAAATAATGTACTATTCCCAACAAATTCATATTTATAATGTAACTTTAAAGATTTTTCTAAAAAATAAAAGGAACATCTAAACAGTACAAGTCTTGAAACTGAAATCAATTTCCTAGAGAAATTAGGAATATAAAATGTCTGTTCTAGATTTAAAATAAAACCAGTGCATAAAATTAAATTGCAATCCCCAACAACCTCTATACGTGAACGTATCTTGTTTCCGGATAAGATATACTGCTCACTTCCCACTGGCTTCCTCAGGTTTTGCAAATCCTGCAACACATTTGTAATATGGATTGTACAACCAGAATCAATCCATTATGTGTCATGACGAACTTTAACCATATTAGGTTCAAAACAAACTAGTGAGATTAGATTACCTTTCTTTTTAAACCATTCCTTACGTTTGGCACAATCCTTCTTCATGTGTCCTTTCTTCTTGCAAAAGAAGCACTTGGATTCCTTCTTAATGTCAATTTGGATACGTATTTGACCTTTTCCCTTTGAGTTGGTTTGACTTTTCTTCTTGCCTTGAACAACCATATGTGCACTTTGCGAACTCTCTCGCTATTCCATCAATAATCTCCCTTCCTCTTGGACACACATGGTCATTAATTTATTTTCTTACCACTTATCCTTATGTATATTATAAGAGATTTTAAAGGGTCCATATGATGGTGAGAGGGTGTTCAAAATGTAATGCACGAGGAAAGAATTAGACATCTCAACCTTTAGTTTCTTTAACTGAGCCACAATGTCCCTCATCTTCATGATATGCTCACACACACCTCAGACAATGGTGAGTCTTGTAGATGAAAACTTCATAATTAGGGTGCTTGCAAGTGCTTTGTCTGAAGTTTCGAACTGCTCATCAACAGCCTTCAGTAAATCAAGAACATTGTCATGTTGTTTTACAGAACCACAAATGCCAGTAGAAATTTTTGTTTTAATGAACATCACACTTAGGCGATTAGATCGCTCCCAACATTTATAAAGCACAATTTCAGCTGTAGTGCTGGCCTCCATTACCTAAGGTGGTTCCTCCTTCAGGATAGCATAATCAATATTCATCCATCCCAGATGAAGAAGAATTCTCTCCTTTCAAATCTTATAGTTTTCACCCCTTAGTTCGAGAATTTCACAACTTGTATCAGAAAAACTAATAGATTGAATAGCTGCATAAATTAAACATATATGCTACTTATAAATAAATTGAGGCTAACAAACTACAGATATGTATTACCAATGTAAAATATATCTTAAAGCACATAAATCAAATGACATAAAAATTCCCTGTGGGCTAAATTTTTAATTCAAACATATTATGTTAAACTATATGATAAAATTATCAAATTATACACCAATTTCTAATACCTGTGGGTAAATTGGAAAAATAATTTGATATTTCATCCTAATTAGTTATTCAAATATAATAAAAATTTCTGTGGGATAAAATTTATTATACTAAAATAATTAATTACAATTAAAAGTCTCTAAACTTTATGTGATTAATTACATAAATATATAATTAGGTTACTGTGGTTAAGCCCTAATAATTAATCACGAAAAACTTTTTATCTATGATGTTATTCACAAGGCAAAAAAATAGATATAATAGCCATGGAATAATTTGTTGCATGATTAACAGTTATTCAAATATAATACAAACGTATAATATATACAGACATAAGCCATCAATTTAGATAGTTGAGGCTCACCATGC
The DNA here is from genome assembly GCA_027568935.1 of Erythroxylum urbanii. Classification (NCBI taxonomy): domain Eukaryota; kingdom Viridiplantae; phylum Streptophyta; class Magnoliopsida; order Malpighiales; family Erythroxylaceae; genus Erythroxylum; species Erythroxylum urbanii. The sequence goes on along the minus strand of JAOQML010132933.1, from coordinate 12,308 downwards.
CCTCATTGTTATTTTTAATAAAACAGAATGCAAAGCATAGGTACAATCACATTAAAAGACTCAGTCAACACCAACAAATAAAACACCGTAGTCTAACATCTGATTTTGATTTCAAAACACACACAAAATGACGTAGTTTAATCCGTATGGGTCTTCTTCAACCTATAGTTGGGTCAAACTGACCCAAGTCACGACTCATCGGATGCTCCACAAAATCAGACTAAAAACACCACAAAAATGCATTTTTTAAATGTAGAAACGCTTCTAAAACACTCAATGGAAGATTTCTACCCTTAATATAAAGAAAAACATCCAAAAACAATTCTAAATCGAAAGTTTTTGAATATGAAAAAATTTCCAGAATTTTGAAATTCTCCAAAAACTTCAACAAGACAGAGGCTAACCTTGCTCTGATACCAAATGTAAGCACATTCTAACATATATTCAACAATAATATACATTAGAATAAACAAATAAAATAAATACAGAAGAAAACAAAATTACCTCCTGTCATTGTTGTTTATTCTTCAAAAACTGCGTTTTTGGAATTCTTCTAAGCTCTTAATTCCCAAATACGATGGTGTATGTTAACATAAGAGAACAGAAGCTTAAGGACCCAAAATCTGAGAAAATAACCTATACAAATGTACTTCCATCAAGTACAATATCAATTACCATAAAACCAGAAATTCATACTCATCAACTTACATAATGTTTGAACCATAGGAAGAGTTCTCACATGATCCACCAAAGCCATGGCAATGCTATCATTCCCAAAGTAACATTCATCACTACCATATATATGTTATGGAAGGAATGAAATAATAGACTATATAAACTCATAGAAGAAGACAAGTATAAGTTGGCAGATAAAATTGTCAACTGGATTCGGGCTGTTATCATTACAAAAAGAGCTAATTTCCTGCTACCTCCCTGCATCTAAGCCACATGGCATTTATGATAAGATGTAGTGTCAACTGATGGGGTCCAGCCCCATTCATGGTCGACAATAATCAATTTGAAGAAAATTTAGTCCAAAAGTAGATTTGGACGGAGTTGCAAACTTTGACGAAAAAAATTGAAGGATTTGGACGAGAAATGATTTCGGCAGAAACACGTGAATTTAGTTTACATTTTTGGAGAATGCCTATAAATAGGCATCGTCTCTAACATTTGCAAAAAAAATCACACAGAGAGCATAGCAAACAAGCAACTCAATACATAGTGAGTGAGTTTAGCTCTAGATTTCATCCACAGAAAGGTTGTGAGGTAATAATAGAGTAGTAAATTTTGAGAGTTGCTAGAATTGTGATCATATTCTAGCTGGTGAGAATTTTGAGTGAATGTAATAAATTTCTTCACATATATAGTGAAATTTTTACCAGCTCGGTTCTGTGGTTTTTTCCTCTAATTATTTAGGGGTTTTATCTGGCATTTACGATAATTATTAGGTTTTTACTGTGGTTATTATTTATGGTGGATTCAGTCATCAAGTAATTATTGGAAGTAAATATGGTAACAGTAATTTAATATTTACCAGCGCTATTAACTTTTTACTGTCGATAATTTTATTTTACTTTTACCATCGGCATTCCACTGCAGGGCCCACTCAGGATTGGAGCATAAATCCTAACAACTAGTATCAGAGCTCTTGATTCAGCAGATCTAGGAGCTCGGTATGGCCACTGACGAGGTAATGATCAAGTTGACGGATTTGAATTACTTAATGTGGAAATCCAGAATGGAGGATTACCTCAATTTTAAAGATCTCTATGATCCAATTGAAGGTGACAGTGCTAAGCTAGAGGATATGACCGAGAAGTAGTGGGATAAATTAAAGAAGCAGATATTAGGTACAATATGCCAATGGATAGATGCTAGCCTGTACAACCATTTGAAGAATGAAAAAGATCCCTAAGTTCTCTGGAAGAAATTAGAAGGTATGTATGAGGCTGCTAATGCTCAAAGAAAGTGTTCATGATTAGAAAACTCATGAACTTGAAGCTTTCAGAGGGACAATCAGTTACACAACACCTGAACGACTTCGAAGGACTTGTAACTGAGTTAGCAGTTACTGGTATATCCTTGGATGATGAGATGCAAGCATGCCTGTTGTTGGAATCTCTGCCGGATAGTTGGGATACTCTTATAGTATCTTTGAGCAACTCAGCTCCAAAAGGTATAATAACGATGTCTACAGTAAAAAATCCACTACTCAAGGAAGAACAACTGAGAAGAGACGTTGCCAGTACCAGTTCACAAGCCCTTGTCACAAAGAATAGGGGCCGGAGCAACAATAGAGGTCGAGGGCATGGAAAGTTCAAGGATAGATCCAAGTCCAAGGAGAAAAGACAGTTTTACCATTGCGGTAAGACAGGTCATCTCAAAAGGAATTGCTATCTTCTCAAATAGGAGAATGCAAACCAAAATTAGGAAAATGACAAAAACACATCTGCTACAGTCTTGGTGGAAGATGGCGAGGTAACTCTAGTTTCTTGTGATGCATATTGTTGTCATATTACATATGCAGATACCGAGTGGATAGTAGACTCCGATACATCATACCACTGTGTTCTAAAAAGTGAATACTTTGCCACTTATAAAGCAAGAAATTTTGGCACTATTAGAATGAGAAATCATAGTGTCTCTCAAATAGTAGGGATCGGTAACATTTGCGTGAAGACCAGTATTGGGTGCACGTTAACACTCAAGATGTGCAGTATATTCCTGATCTTCGGTTGAACCTGATTTTTGGTAGTGTACTGGACAAGGAAGGTTATCACCATCATATGGGTGATGGTAACTGGAAACTCACCAAAGGATCTGTGGTGGTGGCGAGAGAAAGATTATGTTGCTCGCTGTACAAGATGCATGCAATGATATGTGCGAGTCAATTGCATGCAGTTGAGGATGATACTTCACCAAATTTATGGCACAGGCGACTTACGCACGTAAGTGAGAAAGGGTTGAATATGTTGGCTAAGAAGTCCCTCATCCTACTAGCCAAAGATAAAATAAACCCTTGTTCTTATTGTATCTTTGGGAAGCAACATCGTGTTTCATTTCAGAAGAACTCTAGACAGAGAGACAATACGTTGGACTTGGTAGACTCTAACGTATGCAGTCTCATGGAGGTGGAATCTCTTAGAGGTAACAAATACTTTCTTACCTTTATCGATAATTTCTCACGAAAAACATGGATATATTTGTTACGCATGAAGGACCAGGTATTCTAGCATTTTTAGCACTTCCACATGATGGTGGAAAGGGATATCAGAATGTCATTGAAGTGTCTGCGCACTTACAATGGTGGTGAATATATCTTTAGGGAGTTCAGAGATTATTGCAGTAAGCACGGTATCAAGCACGAGAAAATAGTTCTTGTACGCCTCAGCACAACTGCGTTGCTGAATGGATAAATCACACCATTGTTGAGAGAGTCAGATCCATGCTCAAAATGGATAACTTACCTAAGTCATTTTAGGGAGTAGTTTTCGGGATTGCTGTCTACCCAATCAACTAACTACCTTCAGTACCTTTGAACTTTGATGTCTCAGAGAAGGTCTGGATAGGTAGGAACTTTACTTACTCTCACTTGAGGATATTTGGCTGCAAGGCATTCATGCATGTTCCGAAGGAGCAGAGATCAAAACTTGATGACAAGTCGATACCTTGCATATTTGTTGGTTATGGTGGCAAAGAGTTTGGCTACAGGTCATAGGATTCAATAAAAAAGAAAGCTATCCAGAGCCGAGACGTAGTATTCCACGAGAATGAGATCGTGGCGGATATAATTATGGATGGTGTAAGATCTACAAGTGATGGTGCTGTTGATATTATACCGGTGAGCATTCCAACAGGTGGTGCCACAGGAGGAGGAATGCCAGAATCAGAACATGAAGAAGATGAAGAAGAAGAAGAAGAAGAAGAGCCAGTCATGAGGGATCAAGAGTCAGTCGTAGATGATGAAAGTGATGAAAAGGGTGTTGAGCAAGGAGAGCCAGAGAATCCCATTCCACCAGAAGGAGTTGAATCTCAGTTAAAAAGGTCAACCAGAGAACGCCAACCATCTACGAGGTACCTTAGTTCTGATTATATTTTGATTACTGATTAGGGGGAGCCACAGAGCTTCCAAGATGTGCAATCTTGCAGAGATAGAGATTGTTGGATGAAGGCTGTGTAAGAGGAGATGAATTCTTTGAAGAAGAATGACACTACGAGCTGGTGAAACTTCCAAAAAGGAAGAGAACACTTAAGAACAAATGGGTGTACAAGCTGAAGAAAGATGATGACAACCTAGTGAGATACAAAACTCGATTGGTCATCAAAGGTTTCACTCAATAGAAAGGTATTGAAGTTGACAAAAAATTTTCACCGTTGTGAAAATGAGTTCTATTCGAGTTGTGCTATGTCTAGTAGCCAGCTTGAACTTTGAGTTAAAACAGCTCAATGTAAAGACCACATTCTTGCATGGGGATCTAGAGGAAGAGGTCAATATGGAACAACCAGAAAGTTTCAAAGTCAAGGGAAAGGAGGACATAGTTTGTCGCCTGAAGAAGAGCTTGTATGGTTTGAAACAAGCCCCGTGACAATGGTATAAGAAGTTTGATTCGTTCATGGTGAATCAAGGCTACAAAAGGATGGATGTAGATCCTTATGTATATGTCCAAAGATACCCTAACAGTAAATTTATTCTTCTTCTCATATATGTTGATGACATGCTAATTGTTAGACCACATGGAGACATGATTAGCAAGTTAAAGGGAGCTTTGTCAAAGGCATTTGACATGAAGGATTTGGAATTGACAAGGCAAATTCTTGAAATGGAGATTACCCGAGATTGGAAGTCTTGTAAGTTGTGGTTATCACAGGAGAAATATATTGAACGAGCTCTAGAAAGGTTTAATACGAAGAATGCTAAACCCTTTAGCACTCTGCTTGCCGCTCACTTCAAGTTGAGTAAGAGATCCTACCCATCAATGGAGGAAGAAAGAGAAGATATGTCAAATGTTCCATATTCTTCGACGGTCGGAAGTTTAATGTACGCAATGGTGTGTAAGAGACCAGATATCGCTTAAGCAGTTGACATTGTGAGTTGATTTTTGTCAAATCCCCAGAAGATACATTGGGAAGCAGTAAAGTAGATCTTCAGATACCTGAGTATAACCTTAAAGTTATGTCTAACTTTTGGAGGGCAAAACCTGTACTTATTGGCTACACAGATGCAAATATAGCCGGTGATCTTGATGAAAGAAAATCTACATCAGGATACGTATTTACATTCTCAGGGGGAGCTATCTCATGGAAGTTAAGATTTAAAAAATATGTTTCCTTATCAACTACTGAAGCAGAGTACGTTGCAGCAAAGGAAGCATGGAAAGAAATGCATTGGTTAAAGCGATTCTTTCAAGAATTGTGTGTGCAACACGAAGAATACGTAGTTTATTACGATAGTCAAAGGGCCTTAGACTTGAGCAAGAACAGCATGTATCATGCACGGACGAAACATATTGACGTAAGGTATAATTGGCATAGACTTTCCATTGAAGAGAAGGCGTTTCAGCTGTAGAAGATTCACAAAGAGAAATGCTGCGAATATGCTAACGAAGGTTGTTCCCAAAGAGAAGTTCGAGCTGTGTGTTGAACTCGCCCGAATGAGTTCCTATTGAGAGCCGGTTGAAGACCTCCTCCAGTTTGTGATGATTGGGGCTGGAGGGGGAGAATTGATGGGGTCCAGCCCCATTCATGGCCCACAATAATCAATTTTGAAGAAAATTTAGTCCAAAAGCATATTTAGACGGAGTTGTAAACTTTGACAAAAAAAATTGAAAGATTTGGACAGGCAATGATTTTGGCAGAAACACATGAATTTAGTTCACATTTTTGGAGAATGCCTATAAATAGGCATCGTCTCCAACATTTACAAGAAAAAAACACATAGAGAGCAGAGTAAACAAGCAACTCAATACATAGTGAGTGAGTTTAGCTCTGGATTACATCCACAGAAAGATGTAAGGTAAAAATAGAGTGCTAAATTTTGAGAGTTGCTAGAATTGTGATCATATTCTAGCTGGTGAGAAATTTGAGTGATTATAATAAATTTCTTCATACATATAGTGAAAAATTTACCAGCTTGGTCCTATGGCTTGTCCCTCTAATTATTTAGGGAGTTTTCCATGTAAATCTCAGTGTCCCTATTTTTATTTGACATTTACAGTAATTATTAGGTTTTTACCGTGGTTATTATTTCTGGTGGATTCGGTCGTCAAGTAATGATTGGAAGTAAAAGTAGTAAGGGTAATTTAATATCTATCGGTGCTATTAACTTTTTATGGCCGATAATTTTATTTTACTCTTACCATCAACATTCCACTGTGAGGCCCCACTCGAGATTGGAGCATAAATCCCAACATCAACAGGCCTAATGTGTGTAAAGATTTCTACTGTAATCCCAGGAACACCGACATGGAGTGAGTTATAATAGATTTCCCAGTGGTTTTTCTGAACCCTGCAATGTTGTAATCTTGGCATAGCTTTTGCTATACATTAATATATCTTTACTCATTTTACAAAAAAAAAAACCTAAAGTAAGAATTCTTGGTTATCATGATACCCATATTTTATATTTTATATTTTATATTTTTAGCGTAATATTAATTAAGGGTAAGATTATATATTGTTGGAAAATTTCAAATTTTACGTGTCAACAAAATTTTTACTAAATGTTATTACTGTTATTTATTACTTTGAAGCAGCGACTGATCGGAGTAGACTAATTGGTAAAATAATAAATACTTTAAAATTTATAATTATACATATATAAAAGTAATAATTAAGAATTCCTCTCATATATATTAAAACACCTTTCTTACGTATTGTGCTTCAATCTCATTATGTACATTTCTTTTCGAAAAGCTAATTAAAGAGCAACCATGCCCAAGAATTGCAATTAAGCATGCTAACGATCTGCGATATTCTTTACAATCCTTTTCTTACCGAACTCCCCAATCAAAACAACTGTGTGAATGAGCTAACAACTGCCTTCCATGTATATATAGCTTTTCATGACCAAGTTGAATTATTTCTTTTTTCCTAGTTGCGTCATGTTTCCATCTTTTCTTAAATGGAACCAAAGTGGAAGGCACTTTATAGAAACCACGTAGAGATGAGTATTTGAAAGTTGCAGTTCTCTACCTTGATCATTCAGATTTTTACTTTTGGAGTGATATTCAAAGAAATTGAATCCTAACAATCTTAAAAAAAACATTTGCTCTAAAAATGTCTTTTCAAAATTAAAATAGAGTGGTCTTGAGAGTACATTTCCTCTTATAGGCATGTAGATTTTTACTCCTAAACAAAGTACTTGTCAAAGGAATCATACCTAGATCGTTCTGATTAATGGTTATGCAAGAGTCTATAAAACCAGTTTATAAATTGTGATTCGATATTCTTAATATTTGAAAGCTTCTCAGTTAACCAATCACCACTATTTGGTCAATTCAATGGAGAAAGGAACAAAGTTAGGCTGTAAGCTTCACATTGAAATTTAAGAAGTGGGTCAGAAGACCAGACTTGACCTGTTAATGTCAAACACTGCCACTCTGAATAAAAACACAAGAAGAAAATTGAGGTTAGACTGCATCACTTTGATAGAAATATATGGACTAATATAATCACAACATTAATTTTATATTCACAACCATTAATCGAAATGCCTAATGTATGTTTAATAACTATAATGAGATGGTTAATAATTTACTAATAGCATTTGAAGCATATGGTAGTACCCTAATAATTAAATATTGGCTCATTAAACTATAGTTCATCACATCTTTGAAATGACACAATTATCCTTTTCTATCCCTTAGGAGAGAACATGTTAAAAAGAATAGCATATGGTGAGATTGTGTGTGTCGCTGTGGGTGTGTGATAAGAAAATAGGAATCTTTTACCATAAGCTTCCTCTCTTGCACAAGATTTATTGATATTGATGGGTTGTGATGTCTACAATGGAAAGAATACATCAAGATTCAATGTCAAACATTGGAGATATGTTAATCTTATTATATAGTTAATACTCTAAATAAAATGTGGATCTTGGCATTGTGGTTAGTGATGATTACATTTATGAATAACAATTGGTATCAGAGCTCCATGATCATTTGATTTTAGGGCTTGTATTTGGGTATAAACTTGTTTTCTTCAAATCGGTTTTTGGCATAAATGACTTCGAAATGATGCATTAAAGGTATAGAAAATGTTTTTAGTTGTTGTTGTTGTTGACTTTTACCTTTGTTTTGGACAAATGAATCACGATTTTTAGGTGAGATTTTTTAAAATTTTTGTGGTTTTCGTTAATGGCCAAAATGGGTTAGAGACTTTCAGGTTTTGAAGCACTTTTGGCAGAAATGGGTATTGAAAATTCATAGAGCATGAAAAATGGAAGAAAATCCTCAAATATCGTTGAAAATCGTAGACCAGAGACGAATTTTCAGGCGGGTTGACCTCTGTACCTGCAGGTCAATTCGCGCACCCAACTCAGGGTCAGGGACGACCCATACAGCGTCATCTAGACCCTGTTAATTATATATATTATTATTATTTTTAAAAAAAGTATTTAAAAAATTAAAAAATATGAATAGTGACACTTGAGAGCGCGTGAAAGGTCATTTTTGGACCATTTTACATCATTTTGGTCCATTTTTATTCTATATTTTAATATGTTTATGCACAATATTAATTGTTATTTTTTTGATAATTCTAATTATTTTTAATCTTAATGTGGCATAAATATGATTATTTGTTAAAAATAATGAATGTTTATTTTTACCTGTCGTAAAATTGAACATGTGAAACTATTTGTGATAAGAAAAATTTTTAAAATATTAATATATGTTTAAATGTTTTTCCTCTAAAATAACATTAAGATCCATACGGGTAATTAATTATCCTGTCAATAATTACTACTTAATAGGAAGCTTAATATGGTTAAGAAATTTTATTAAAATATTATGAACCACACAATTTTTCTATCCTTTCAATAATACATTGATGATTTGATTGTAATATTTAATAAATTGTTCTTACCTGGGAATGAGTTCTATATTTGTTTTAAGGAACTCTAGCATGAATGATACAATTACTTTTTTGAGAAAAAGAGCACAAATTGCATAATTCTATTTTAACATGCATATCATGGTTATTGCTCTGGTTCTCATTCAGCTTTAAGCAATCCGAGAGTCTCTACCATCTTGACGCTGAATTGAACGAACCACAAACAGTAGGTTAAATCTTTCATGATGAATTTGACCATCATGCAAATGGACTTGGCCTTGAGAATTGATGCACCACCTAAACCCGCCGATGATGCTACTGAGAAGGATAAGAAATCCTATGAGGAGTGGGAGTACTCTAATCGATGTTGTTTGATGATTATGAGGTATCACATGGATAAATCCATTCGTGATAATATTCCTTAGGCTAATAGTGTAAAGAATTTTCTTGCTGCCATTAAGAAGAAGTACAAGAAGTTCTCAAAGAATGAGAAGAATGAGTACTTAAACATGCTTCATCATACTATTTATGATGGTGCAAGTGACATTAGAGTCATATCGACAAGCTCATGAGTTGTTACCATAAGCTAAAACTATAGATATGGACCTTGGTAAGGATTACATGGTATTGTTTGTGATGGGAATTCTTCCTTCAAATTTTGATTCAGTCCGATCAAGCTATAATGCTCAAAAAGAGCAATGAACTATTAAGGAGATTACTACTATTCTTGCCAAGGTAGAGGATGACATGAAAAAGGGAAGGGCAAGAAGTATCCCCATAATGACAAACCACAACAATTCTCAAAAGAAAAAGTTCACTTCTAATAGCTCAAGTGACCAAAAGTCTTTCAAGAAGAAAGTTGTTAATCCTAAAGGAAGTGGACAGGCGAGCTCATCTTCTGTTAGTCAGAAGAATAAATTTTTCAAAGGAAAGTGTAACTTTTGTCAGAATTTTAGGCAAAAGAAAGTTGATTGCCGAAAGCTTAAAGCTCACATAGAGAAGAAAGGTAATTGTCTTACGATAGTTTGTTTAAAGTCCACTATTATTAATGTTCCCTCAAATACTTGGTGGTTAGATATTGGAGCAACAATTCATGTTATGAATTCCTTGCAGAAACTGACAAGTTGAAAGTTGACCGCCAAGGTTAGAAAAAGCAAAACAGACAGGTGCTCATAATTGTTAGAGTTGATTCATACTGATATATGTAGACCATTTATTTCACCTGCTATGGGTGGTTATAAATAATTCATCACTTTTATTGATGATTTTTTCCGGTATGGTCATATGAAGCTCTTTCATGAAAAATCTGAATCTTTGGAGGCATCTAAGATTTTCAAGACAAATGTTAAGTTTCAAAAGGAGAAGAAAATCAAGGTAGTTAATTCTGACAAAGGTGGAGAGTATTATGGGCATTATGATGAAAGTGGAAAGAATTCAGGGCCTTTTGTTAGACACTTACAAAAATGTAGTATTGAAGCAAAATATACAATCTCAGGAATACCTCAGCAGAATGGAATTGCTTAAAGAAGAAACCACACACTTTTTGACATGTTCTAGTGTATGTTGATTCATTCTAGTTTGCCAGAATTTTTGTAGGGTGACGCATTGAAGACAGTCACTTATATCTTGAATCAAGTACCTAGCAAGTTAGTCCTAAAGACTCCATATGAGTTATGGTCAATTAAGAAACCAAGCTTGTGCCATTTTCATGTTTGGGGATGTAAGCACAAGTAAGGCCCTATAATCCACAATCTAAAAAGCTTGATCTGAAAACTATTAAAGACTATTTTGTAGGCTACACTGTTGGATCAAGGGAGTTTTAGATTCTATTACCCATCTCACACGATCAAAATTATAGAATCAGATAGAGCTGATCTTTTTCGCTCCTACTGATGACCTTATGACTGAACAAATTCCAGTAGAATCTCATGATGAACCTCAGAGTCAAGCACAAGATGAAATCATTGATATTAGGGATGATGAAGTTGTTGTCAGGAGATCACAAAGAACACGTAGACCTACCATTCCTGATGACTATATTGTCTATTTGTAAGAACATATGTTTGATGTGAGAGATAATATTGAACCATTCAGTTATCAAAAAGCTATGAATAGTTCTCAATCTGCGTTGTGAATGAATGCAATGGAAGATAAGTTGAATTTCATGTCACAAAATGGAGTTTGAGAGTTGGTTAAACTACCTAAAGGTTGCAAACCCCTTGGGTGCAAGTGGGTTTACAAAATTAAACATGACTTAAGTGGACAAGTAGAAAGATATAAGGTGAGACTTGTGACTAAAGGTTAAGGTTTGATTTCAAAGAAACCTTCACACCAATTTTTACTAAAGATTCACTATGAATCATCATGGTTATAGTTACTTATTTTGATATGGAACTCAATCAAATAGATGTGAGGACTGCCTTCTTGAATGGAGATCTGTATGAAGATGTTTATATGACTCAACCAGTTGGTTTCGAGATGAATGGTAAAGGACGCATGGTTTGCAAGCTCAAGAAGTCTATCTATGGGTTAAAATAAGCATTAAGGCAGTGATATCTCAAGTTTGATATGGTTGTCAATGCAAATGGCTTCAAGGAGATTGTAGTTGATCAATGTATATTTATGAAGTTTAGTGGGATCAGTTTCATTTTTTTGGTATTATATATTGATGACATTCTACTTGCTTCTAATGATACTGATTTATTATTTAAGACAAAATAACTATTATTTAACCATTTTGATATGAATGATCTTGGTGAGGCATTTTTTGTACTTGGAATTCAGATTCTCCGATATAGAGGTAATTAGATTCTTCGATTGTCTCAAAAGACTTACATTGATTGGATCTTGAAAGATTCAATATGCATTTTTGTTCTCCTAGAAAGGCACCAATAGTGAAGGATGAGAAATTCTCAAAGGCCCAATGTGTTGGATAGCCTATGGCCCGTATATTCATAATACGCAGCGGAATAGGCCATATTATACAACAAATGTATAACCGAAAACACACAACAAGTACGAATTTACCTCTCGATGCGGATTGGTATTTGTTTTTCAGATTTGTAGAAGCTGTGATGCGCGAACGTCCTCTACCGGTATCCACACGAGGATGAACGATCCGGGCAGCGGCTAATATGTGCTAGCACGTTCCAAAACACCTTTTGAACGCCTCACAAGTTTTCTCTCAGAAAACGAACAGCTGGTGGCTAGGGTTTTTCGTATGTCTTCTAATAAGACATAGGTTCTCTATTTAT
>JAOQML010132925.1:0-16889 GCA_027568935.1 Erythroxylum urbanii | reverse complement strand
GATAGGAGAGAGCTAACTTCCCTTCCTTGTGGATATGCCCCTCTATAATATAGTTTACAGCAGTGCCCATTGACCTTGAATGTTTCCCCTTTTTAATTTATCAACTCCACAGCTCCATGGGGAAACAATTGAAGAATTTTGAAGGGCCCACTCTGTGATTTTAGCTTTTCTAGAAATAGTGGAAGTCTTGAATTAAATAAATGTACTGAGTCTCCACTCTTGAATTTCTTTTTCTTGATACGATCATCATGCCACTTTTTAGCTCTTTCTTTGTATAGCTTGGCATTTTCATAAGCATCATACCTTAACTCATCCATCTTGTCAAGATGTAACAATCATTTTTCTCCTACCAACTTCCAATCCATGTTCAATTTCTTAATTGCCCAATATACTCTATGCTCCAACTCTAATGCTAAATGACATGCTTGCCATACATAAACCAATATGGTGTTCTGCCTATGGGGGTCGTGAAAGCTGTTCTATAAGCCCACAGTGCATCATCTAGCTTTAATGACCAATCTTTTCTTAAAATGTTCACTGTCTTCTCCAAAATCTTTTTCAGCTCTCTATTCACCACCTCCACTTGGCCACTAGTTTGGGGATAGTACATGGTAGCCACTCTATGATGAACATTGTATCTTCTCAAAAGGTTCTCAAATGATTTGTTGTAAAAATGACTCCCCCAAATCTAGTAAAAATCTTCTTAATAGACCACCTTGCTATCATTGGTAGGAGTGGTGACTGCTTCAACCCATCTAGAAACATAATCAACTCTAACTAAAATATAGGTGTTAACTTCGGAGGATGGGAATGGTCCTATGAAATCTAGACCCCATACATCAAATATCTCCACCTCCATTATATTCAAAAGCGGCATTTCATCTCTCTTTGATATGTTGCCCACTCTTTCACATCTATCACACTTGAGCACTAAATCACGAGTATCCTTAAACAGATTTGGCCAATAGAATCCATACTCCAAGATTCGTACCACAGTTTTGTTAGCTCCATAATTCCCTGCATACGGTAAGTTATAATATTGTGTTAAGATCTCGGACATTTCATTTTCAATAACGCACCTGAGAATTAAAATGTTAGCATAAATCTTATAAAGTATAGGTTCATCCCAAATATAACAAGAACATTAAAATAAGAAATGCTTCCTTTGTTGATATAACAAATCAAATGGAAGAATACCACTTAAAAGGTAGTTTGCAATATCTGCAAACTAAGGAAGGAAAGGGTTATCTACCATTATCAAGGTCTCGTTAGGAAAACGTTCCTTAATTTCCTTTTCCTCTTCATGATGTCCTCCGTTAAGTCTCGATAAGTGATTTGCTATGATATTTTCTGCTCCTTTCTTGTCATTGATTTCAATGTTAAACTCTTAGAGCAGGAGTACCCATTAAATAAGCCTAGCCTTGGCATCTTTCTTAAAGAAAAGGTAATGTATTGCTGCATGGTCTATAAATACAATAACTTGTGAGCCTAACAAATAGGAACAAAATTTTTCATAAGAAAATACAACCACAAGCAGTTCTTCTTAGTAGTTGTGTAATTCAACTGTGCTCCTGTCAACGTCTTGCTTGCATAATAAATAGCATGCAACCTCTTCTCTTTCCGCTGACCTAGTACACACCTAACAGCATTGTCGCTTGCGTCACAAATAATCTCGAATGAAAGATACCAATCTGGTGATGTCAAAATTGGTGTTATTATGAGTGCCTTCTTCAACCTGTTAAAAGAATTCAGACAGACATCATCAAAAATAAATGGCACATCTTTAACTAATAGATGAATTAGGGGTTTTGCAATAAGGGAAACATCCTTAATGAACCGTTTGTAAAAGCCCGCATAACCAAGAAAAACTCGGATACCTTTGATGTTGGAGGGCGGCCAGTAATTTTTCAATTACTTTTGTTTTAGCGCAATCCACTTCAATCCCTTTATATAAAATCTTGTGGCCTAATACAATTCCCTCTTAGACCATGAAATGACATTTTTCCTAATTTAAAACTATATGCAACTCCTCACATCTTTAAAGCACTTTGTCTAAGTTGAGCAAACAATGGTCAAAAGACTCTCCAAAGATAAAAAAATAATCTATAAATACCTACATAAAATTTTCATTCATTCTTGCAAATATAGCCATCATGCACCTTTGAAATGTGATAGGTGCATTACCTAAACCAAAAGGCATCCTTCAGTACGCAAAAATTCCATATGGACATGTGAAGTAGTCTTCTCTTGATCTTCTGGGTATATAAAAATTTGATTGTACCCTAAATATCCATCTAGAAAGCAATAAAAAGAATGACCAGTCACTCTCTCAATCATTTGGTCCACAAAAGTGACAAAAAATGATCCTTCTTGGTGGCCAAATTAAGCTTCCTGTAGTCAATACACACTTACCAACCTGTAATAGCCCGAGTAGAAATCATTTCTCCTTTCTTATTTTTTATCACCGTCATGCCACCTTTCTTTGGCACACACTATACTAGACTCACCCACTCACTATTCGAAATGGGGTAAATTATCCCAGAATCCAAAAGTTTCATCACCTCCTTCTTTATAACCTCTAGCATATTGATATTTAACCTTCTCTGTCTTTCCCTCACGGTTCTACATCCTTCTTCTAGGTTAATCCTATGCATCACCACATTGGGGCTAATCCCCCGAATATCCAAAATTTTCCACCCTACAGCTCTCATATTTTTCTTAATAATTGTCACCACTTTCTCTTCCTACTCATAATTTAATTCATTAGAGATAATGATAGGTAAAGTGTGGTTCTTCCTTAAAAAGGTATATCTTATATGGGAAGGTCAAGGTTTAAGTTCTAAAGTGGGAGGTTTAGCAGTAGATGGTAGTGTAGGTGCACCAGCTCTTTCTAAACATTCAAACTCCACTTCCTCATATAAATCCTCTTTCTTCACACTTTCATCTTTGTGTACTTCATTCATTTCATTGACTTCTTCTTTAATCTCCTTCACACACTCATCCACAACATCAATTTTCATACACACATTTCCATCCATCGGTTTCTTCAATGATTTTGTCATATTAAACTTAACTTATTCATCACTAATTCTCAACACGAGTTTCCCTTCATGCACATCAACTAATTCCTTACGAGTATTCATAAAGGGCCTCCCCAAAATCAATGGGCAATTCTTATCAGCTTTAAAATCTAACACAACAAAATCAATAGGAAATATAAATTTGTCTAGCTTTACCAATACATCTTCCATGACTCCAAATGGTCTTTTTATTGATTGATCCACAATTTGAATCAGTATGGAATTTGGCTTGACTTCTCCTAATTCCAGTTTCCTGAAAATAGACAAAGGCATCAAATTTATAGTTACACCTAAATCATATAAACATTTAGAAAATTCAAAATTGCCAACAACATATAGAATAGTGAAACTCCTTGGATCTTGCAATTTTGAAGGCATTTGACTCTAGATAATGGAACTACAATTCTCTGTGAATGTAATAGTTTGATTGTCTTCCTAAGTGCATTTGTGCATGAGTATATCCTTCAAAAACTTGGCATATTTGGACATGCACTGTAAAGCTTCCACTAATGAAAAATTAATCTGTAGCTTCTTTAATTTCTCCAAAAATTTAGAAAATTGAGTATCCACCTGATGTTGTTTCACTCTTTGTGATACGAGAATTTGGGTTTGTACAGGGATGGTGGAACATACGACCTTCCTTCTTCCTTTTCTTCTTCCTCTATCTTTTACTTTTCTCTTTTTCGTGGTTGTCCTTTCTCCTACTTGGTTCATCCATCTACTTGCCACTTCGAAGTACAATAATTTCGAGTTGCTCCTTTGGAATGAAATCAACGTGGTTTGATAAGCTACCTAAACTTTAAGAAAATATAGCGTTGATAAGTTGACTTACTTGAACCTCCAAGTTATGGATCAACAAGGCATGGTTCTTCAGGATCTGGTTAAATTTTGCCTCCATCTTATGCTGGCTTTCCTCTTGGCTTGCGAACATCCGTTTCTGACTCTCTTCCTGAGCTGCTAGTTTAGAGCCAAACATCTCTATAAACTTGTCCAACTTACTTTCCATTGCTCCGATCTGATCTTATTAAAATCTTGATGGTCCATGTGGTCTTTGCTGGCCACCTGCATTGTTATTACTTTAACAAAATTTTGGATGGTTTCGCCACCCTAAATTATAGGCATTAGAGTAAGGGTTATTACCTTTCTGTGGTTGGCCCAGATAACTTACCTGTTTAATACCACCGACTTCCAATAGAAAACACTGCGCAAGGTTATGGTTGCTCTGCCTACAAAACATACACTGAACTTGTATTGCCTTATCTGTTGAGGAAGTTGCTCCTTGCATGTTGTTTAGTTGCTTCGTAAGGGTCATGATTTGAACCTGCAAGGAAGTAACGGAGTCAATACGTATCATACCTTTTTGTTCCTTCCGTCCCAGTATGCTCCTCTCATTCGATCATATGCAGCTGTTACTTACCAACTCCTTTAACAAATAATGAGCTGCTTCCACCATCATCCTCATTAATGAACCTCATGTCGCCGCGTCAATGGTTCCTCTAATGCTTGGATTCATTCCATTGTAGAACGTATGAAGCAGGAACTCTCTCGGTAGGTTGTTATAAGGATAGATTCTCTGAAGTTCTTTAAATCTATCCCAAGCTTCGTAGAGAGACTCCTCGTCGTTTTGGTGGAAATTTGTTTGCTCTTTGATAATCCTCGTCATCTTTGTCAATAGGAAATACTTGACAAGGAATGCTTGCTCCCAAGTCATAATCTGGCATGACTTCATTGAGTTGTACCACACTTTAGCCTGATCCTTCAATGTAAACAAAAATAGTCTCAGCTTCACCGCATCATCGGACACTCTGTTAAACTGAAATGTGTCGCATATCTCTAAGAAATTTGTGATGTGGGAATTTGGATCCTCATTGGATAACCCATAGAATTGCACACTGTTTTGTAGAATGTACCACCGAATTTATCTCAAAATTAGATGCTTGGACCACCGATCTCGCCACTCCTTGAGGACTAAAACCTAGCCTTAAGAAATCCATCAAGTAAAAAATTCAAATTCCATAAAATGTCACACTTAGATCAATAAAAATATTTTGGGGGCCAATATAGACACCACTTAATTTGGTTAAAACTTTGATTAAGAAATGAAATTTTAAAAAAAATCTGGAAATTTAAATTAAAATTAAAAGACTAACTCAAAATAATAGACAATACCAACGTGCAAAAAAATCAGAATTCAAGAATATAAAGACTAGAGATTACTTTTTTCTTATTTTGTCTCCCTTTTATTTTATTGATTGAATTGTGTCTCACCCTAGATTTCTGAATGTAATAACTACCCTCTCTTAAGGTGTAATTAATTGTCCTTAATCGAATTTAAGGGAATCAATTGGACGATCTCCCAACCTACCGAATGACTCGACCTATTTAACTATTTATTAAACTATATTATGGGTGATCAATTGACTAGCTAAGATCTCTGTTCTAGCTATTTAATTAATATTATAATTGTAAGTTTATAGGTCACCAACTCTTATTGTACAATACTACACAAATTTATCTTACTCACTCTCTCAATTTGTTGCAAGATAACAATTTAAATCAACAATTATCAAAGATACCTTCATTTAATTCAACAAAATAGGAGTTTTGACAAAGTAGTTCAAAAGTAATTCCTAAAACTAAATCAGTCTAACATGGTCTCCACAACATCATCAACATTCAAATAAATCATTTTACAAAGAATAGAAGAAATAAAATTGACAAAAAATTGAATGACAAGATTCCTTCTCTTCTTTGCCAAAATCTGAAAATTTTGGTGTTGATGTGCTATTTTGCCTAATCTTGATGATGATCCTTGATTCCAATCCTTCCCCAAGGCTCCAAACATATGTTCTTCGCTCCAAAGATGGTCTTTCTATAGAACGGTTTTGTCCTCTCCAAGATGGAGGCTTAATGATGCTTAAATAGTCCAAAAATTCTAAGTTTAATGAAGTCCAGCATATTGTCTCGGATTATGATTCCCACAATCATAGGAATTGGTCACAGATGTACTCCTCTTTTCTCCTCCTCTTGATTTCTGTCTGAATCTACAAGTTTCTCCATCTTCCTTCCTACACAACAAATAGTCAATTCTTACCCTAAATTAACATCAAATACAAAAGAACAACAATGGAAACAAAACTAAGCGAAACTATACCAAATGAATCCTAAATTATAACAAAAATCAACAAGTATGCAAGAAAACACATGCCAATTAAATAGAAAAATATAGACTAATGCACACCTATCAAATTGTCCAGAGAGTTAGGTTGGGGAAGATATGATGGTTGAAGATGCCTTAGGTTTTAAGGAATGTTCCAGGCACCCTCTGTGATCATTGAGCTGAGTTTACATTTGAGCGAGGTAGTTTGAGGACTGCATAGATTATTGTACTGATGTATAAGAGGTCCCAAACTAGTCTAGTTGTCATACTAGACATAAGTCAAGTTGCCATTCCCAATTTTTCAAGTTGCCATTCCCAATTTTACAAGAGATTGCTTCTCAGACTTTATCCCTCAATTTCAGAATCTAGTTGAGAAAATGAGAGTACGAGACTAATTTCTTAATGCTCCATAGGCTTCTTTCTTTAAGAAAATAAGAGTGTAACCATTTCACTCAAAGAGAGTTTTTATCTATAAGGATCCACCATAGTCTTTTTAAAATTAGGACTTAATTTGTGGTTTTGCTAGGAGTTACGATTAACCCTTCTTCATTTTTAGGAAAATAAATATCAGCCCATTTCACTTTAGCTAAAAATTTGACACCGTTTGGGTAGTTTCATAAGAAGTTCTTGAGGATTCTTTCAATGGTTTTAATGATACCTTAAGAGAGAAAGATGTGAGAGCTCCAATAAATATGGAGGGAGTTTAACACCAACTTGATGAGTTGAACCTTCCCTGCATATGACAAAGACTTATTAACCTACTAACTAACTTTTCATTGTATTTTCTCTAGTAGTGGGATGCATTCCACATATGAGACTCTTTTAGTAGAAATTGGTAATCAAAGATAAAGAAGAGGTGTCTCTTTAAAAAGCATTCTATTAGATTGAGAGATGTGAGGACCTAAAGCAATAACTTTTTTAGATAGGAGGAAATGACTCTTTATTGGGTTAAATTGTAGTCCAAAGAAGTTTCTGAATTTGATAAATGCAGCCATATAACTTTGTATGGATTCCATCGAGGCCCTGCAAAATAAAAGTAGATCATCTACAAAGTAGAGGTTAGTCAAATTGATCTTCTTGCATTTAGAATGGTATCTGAATTTTTGGTTTTTGAGTACTTCATGCTTGATGAGAGAGTTAAGAGTCTCCATAAAAAGGATGAAAAGGTAGGGGGATAAGGGGTCCCTTTGCCTAAGTACTCTTACTACCTTAAAGAGTGTGGTAGGAGTACCATTGATTATAATAGACAAGGAGAAGGTTGAGATACAATCTTTAATCCACTTTATAAACATCATTAGAAATTTGTGAGCTACCAACAAAGTCCATAGGAAATCCCAGCTCACACTATCAAAAGCTTTGTGGAAATCAATCTTAATTGTGCAATTTGGAGAGTAATTTGATCTATAGTAGCCTTTTAGGAGCTCATGTACAGTTAGAATGTTGTCTCTTATATGTCAGTCTATATAAAAGTGTCTTGGTTGTCACTGATTAGCAGAGCTAGGATTTTTTCAATCTTAAAGCCAGTATCTTGGATATAACCTTATAGAGGAAATTAGTACATACAATAGGTCTGAATTCTCCAAAATTTGTAAGATTGGAGCATTTGGGAATCAAACAAATAAAGGTTCTATTAATCTCTTTGAGTAAGATCCTATTTGAAAAGAATTCTTTAATTGCTTCTATAACAAATGAAATTATC
The DNA here is from genome assembly GCA_027568935.1 of Erythroxylum urbanii. Lineage (NCBI taxonomy): Eukaryota > Viridiplantae > Streptophyta > Magnoliopsida > Malpighiales > Erythroxylaceae > Erythroxylum > Erythroxylum urbanii. The sequence continues at coordinate 8,950 of JAOQML010132925.1, read as the reverse complement.
TCACTCTAAGACTTCTGGAAGAAGTACCCATTTAGGCCATTAGGTCTAAGGGCTTTGGAGCCATCTATGGCAAAAACTGTAGCTTCTATTTATGAATTTTCTAATAGTTTTATGAGGAGTTCAGCATCTGCTGATGTGATTTGTTTGAGGGATAGGGATCTAAGTTCATCTAACGTAATATTTGATGAGTTAAGAGTTCCTAGTAGGTCTTTAAAGTACCTTATTGCCTCCTCTTGAAAATCTTGTTGTGTTTGAAGATTAGCACCCTCTTTGGAAGTTATAAAATGGGTTTTATTGTTGTTTTTCCTCACAAGAATGGAGTTGAAAAAGAAGCTAGTGTAGTTGTTACCATCTTTTAACCAATGTACTCTAGCTCTTTATTGCAAAAGAAAGTTGTGATTGTGTGTAGCCTTTAAGAATTGTTATAACATATTGTTTTCTCTATCAAGTAAAGTCAGATTAGTAGGATGAGCAGCAAGCCTTTCTTAGATATTTAAAGTTCAAGTCTGTAGGAGTTTATTAAGAAAGTTATAGGCCTTTCTAGAGAATTTAAGATCTTCATGTGTTGTTTTATAACTTCAGTTTCTAGACATAATAGAACTGCTTAATCCTTTGACAACTATATACCGCACCTCTTATACATGCCTCCATAAACCCTGGAACGTACACTAAGAAGTTGTTGAATAAGAAAGGATAGTGCTTGCTAACTTTTTGGAATAGGTTATCCACCATAAGGGGGTATGATCAGAGAAGAAGGGGTCTTTAATTATAATAAGGTTGGTCAGGAAGGTCCTAAGCCAAATATCATTTACCAGTGCTCTATCTAATTTTTTCCCGATGTGCCAAGATGAATTTTGTTTGTTGGACTAGGTAAAAGTATGTCTGCCATACTTAAGATCTGCCACCCCTAACTCCTCCACCATGTCTTTCAAATTGGCTTAATAATTCTTTAGATAACATTTTCCTTGTGCCTCTGAGGGGTATAATATGGAATTAAAATCTCCACATATTAGCCAAGGAATAGAAACAGTGTTGTTGAATAATGTCAAGCTTTTCCATAGATCTCTTCTTTGGAATTGGAAGTTTCTTGCATATACGAAAGAAATATTTATCTAGATGTGCTTCTGTAAGAAGGATATTTTCAAATGCATGGCTTGCTCATTTAAGTCTAATATATCCACCTTTTGTTCATCCTCCCTGTAGCATATTATAATTCTGCCTAAAGCATGATGTTGGTGATTGTTAATCATATTCTAGTGGGATCCAAAAATGTCAAGATTTGCTAAATTTTTTAGTCTGACCTTAGTTTCTAGTAATCCGAATATAAGAAGCTTCTCCCTCAAAACAAAGTTCATTAGAGTTAGTTATTTAATGGGACAATTTATTCCGCATACATTCCACGCAATTATAGATATAGGTTAAAATGTTTGGCTTGTATTGCCCTTCCCTTTACCCCTCTTTGACCTACTTTTCTCTACTGTATGGAATTTAGTATTTGCTGTAGTTTCTTTAAGAGCAGTGAAAACTTTAGGAGTTGCTATGGTATCAAATTAGATAGGATTAATTTTACTCACCTCTGAATCGCCTCCATCACTTTGCTTTGTCACTGAAATTGTGGTTGGAAAGATCTGGTCATTGTTTAATTCAGTTTGAATGCCATGTGTTGTATTAGTCTTTGTGAATTTTACTGCTCTACATTGCTTGTTACACTATGTTCCTTATCTTTTTATAAATGAGCTAGTAGCAAAGTTTACATTGCCTCACTGTTTTGTCTTTCCTCATTTTAAGTAATATAACATCAACATCCTTTTGTAGCATGGTGGTCTCAGTTATCAAGGAGAGGGGGTTTTCTAGAGTTTCTAGTTCAGATATCTCCATAAGTTCTTGTAAGCTTCCTATTTTAAACAACTTTCCTATGGCTTTCCAGATTTTGTTAATTTTAATGAAATGCAGTTTCCATTGGCATGAAATTTTTATTGTATCTTCCTATAACTTGTCTTCCTCTCCTAACCTCATAATTGGAATTTCTTTAGGGAGGTCTTGGAAAATGTTCACTTTGACGAGCATATTCGACTTACTTCTTCTTAGATGTGTGTTCATCCAAGAACAACAACCTTCCAATGTAATTGACTAACCCAAACCCTTGGTGTTAGCAGTGTGCCCTAGGCCAATAGTCATATGTGACTTTTGTACTGACATTCTGACTTATTAATAATATATTATGAGGTATTCTTTTATATATGCATGTATATTGTTTATGTAATGTGACTTACATTCCATGAATAGTATTAGGCTTATGTCATCAAGCATGTGACTTGATGGTAAAACTATAAACATTATAATACTATTCTAAAATGTCCCTGGTCGATCATTATTGGTGGAACAATAATGAATTAAGGTTAGTATGTGTTTTGATTGATGATCACATTTTACTAATCATAGATATGAGTTATTAAATCAGATACATAGATATATGTTAGAGAACATATATTAGACCGACCCACAGAGAGAACATTACATGGTTTTATGTCATTAGTGATTCTCAATATGGTTTGAATTTAGATCTTTAACCTAAATTCATCATGGTTCCCTACATGAGGAATTCAGTGTTTTGACATTAGACGAAGTTATCTTTAACTGGATAATAAGTAGTCTTATATTAGACATTAAATGAATCATATGGAGGGATGTGAATGACGTAGATGGGATTTTTACCTCTCTTAAATGAGAGAGATATTATTTTCGGCCTCTTAATAAGTATGACTAAAGAAATGCATGGTCGTGCTCAAATGAATTAATGAGGAGTCATCAATGTCATTTATTATAGTCAATCAACTTGGGAATCAAGAAACTATGATTAATCAAAGGTTGACATGTACCATGCCTTGTGAGTAATCTTGATATAGTGTTACAAAGGGACTAAGTTTGTAACCATGGTTATAGGTTAAATCGGATTAACGAGCATAATATCTTGCTAGGGGTTGCTTATGACTTATGGGTTTTGAGGTGTGATCAAGCCCATTACCAACATCAAATAAGCCTATAGGGTTGCACATAAAGAGTGATGTGATTTGTGCTTATTCTCTTGGGCCTAATTTATTAGGCACTAAATAAATATATGTGGATATATTTATTGGGCTAGATTGAATTAAGTTGTCGGGCTTTTATTATAGGAGATATAATATGGGCCAAAACTTATTGGGCTTTCATAATCTTAATGGGTTTAGGATTATAATATTCTTATTCCTAATAGGAATAGGGATTAGGGTTTCTCTATAAATAGAGAATTTAAGTCTCATTAGAGATGATACGAAAACCCTAGCCACCTAGACCTAGCTGTTCGTTCTTTTCGAGAGAAAAATTGTGCAGCGTTTTAAAGTGTTTTAGAATATGCTAGCATACATTAGCCACTGCCTGGGTCGTTCATCCTTGTGGATACTGGTAAAGGACATTCGGGTGTTGTAGCGTCTACAAATCTGAAAAACAAATACCAATTTGCATCAAGAGGTAATTTCGTACATGTTGTGAAATTTCGATTATACATCTTGTTGTGTAGTATGGTCCATTCCGTTGCGTATTGCGAACAACTGGGCTGTAGGCGATCCAACACTTGGCTTGTCCAATATTTAAGTAGGATATTGTGGAAGTTAATCCAAAGTGGGATACTTTGGACTTTAAGAGTTTCAAGGTTCAAGTGTTGTTGCTAAGTTTGTAGGAAGACTGGGTGGCTTTCGATTTCCCAAGGTCCTTCCTCCATAATTTTCTAGTTATCTACAGTAGAGCTGAAGGTGAAGAGGATCAAGTTCTCTTCAAAGAGAAGAACATTTTTCAAGCCTTTTAACTTCCATAGTTTGTTTGCCCACTGAGAGACTAGAGGGAAAGGTGGCCTTTTTCCAAAGAAGAAACTGATTATAGTAGATTCCTAAGCTCGAGCTCCCTCCTTGAGGACTTAAATGTTGGGGAAAATCACTAGCTTTCCATCGATATCCTTAAGAGGTGAATAAGAGAATGTTAAGGGGGATTCTTCCACTATAACTTGCTTCCAAGATCTAGGAACAATCATTAGAGATGAAGTTACTAGAATTATGGATGAAGGTTGGGGAATCAAGGAGGTTAGAATTGGAAAGTCTGAAGTAGAGGGTACTGAATCGTAGATGTTTTATAAAAGATGTTTGGTTCAGCTTTAGGAGCGAAAGTGTTAGAAAAATAATTTCCTTAACAAAGAAAGAATGCAAGGCAGGAAGGGTAGATTTAGTGGAAAGTTAATAATGGCCTTGGGTTGATAGTTTGGTGTGTTCGAGAGTCAACTTGTAGGAAGATTTATAGAAGAAATGAAGATTTGCAAGAGAATATTTGTGCTATCAAGGAAGCATAAGGTAGCAATGTTGTGGTGCAGAATGAAGATGAAGAAGGTCAATGGCAGAAGGAAGTAAGAGAAGGAGCATGGCTAGTTTTTGATCTTGATAGTATATTGAGTGTTACTTTTGTTTCACTAGCTTTGATGGCTTTGATGTTACTTAACCCAAATACATCTCATCTTATCTTTGTCTACATTACAACCTCAAAAAGTCCTTTGATCTATGATTTTACATATTAACATTAGTGGTGGAGAAATGAAATGATATGCAAAGTTGTGAAATGACATGATTATGAATGATGTTGAGTGTACCCATGAACATATCTTGTTTAAACACATTTTCCTAGTCTACCACTAGATTGCTCAGTTTTTAAAGGTATTGAATGTTAATTGATCATGAGTAGAAGTGTTAAATGTTAAATTCTTGCTATGAGTTTTGAAATTTATTCATTTTTGCTTATGATTATATATTCTTAGAACATATAGGAATTGAGTAAATGTTATTGGGTCTTTGACCTTAATTTTAATGTTTTGCCTAAGGACAACCAAAAGCCAAGTGTGGGGGAAGTTGATAGGTGTTTAATTGAATATTTAATTATTTCATAACACTTAATGATTAAAAATAATAAATTACTTAAGATACTCACTTTAACTTATATGTGATGTTAGGCATAATTCGGAAGCGTTTAAAGTATGATATTTGGGCTATTTTTTGAAGATTGATTTTCACTTGTCTTCATGTAAGAAGAAGAAAATTAAAAGATAAAGAAGAAAAAAGGAAAAGAACGTGAGCTACATGGATTTTGCATGCAATTACGTTAATTAACAGCAGAAATGCAATGTGTTTTATAGGAATTAAATAATGACAAGAGGCTGTTGGAAGAAGGAGAAAAAGGCAGCACAACTAAAGGAAAACGATGTGCAATGTAGGAAGCCAAGAAAAAGTTGAAAATGATGACGCAACAGCCCATGACAAGCTAAAGTCCACACAAAATAACACTGCAGCAGATGAAGTAAAACATATAAGCGGTGTGTATTTTGCATGCAACAGCTAGATCGAAATGACAGTCTAATAAGCTAGGAAGTGAAGTAGGAAATGATAGTGGAAGCAAAAGTAGAAAAAGCAGGAGAAGAAATGCAAGGCACAATTGGAATGAAATGTAATTGTTGGAGCTAAAAACGCAGTGTATAGTGAAATGCACTAATAATTAATTCATAAAATCAGAGAGAGTAGTGGTAGGTAAGAAAGATATAAGGGAGATGCTATAGGGGAGCCTTTGATTGGGACATTCTTGGAGGGGTTGAAACATTTTTGGGACAGACCCGTGAAGGGCTAAACGTCCCGATGCTAGTTCAGAGGTGACATGGATGTCAATAACCTAGGTTAAATGTATTTCACTATTTTTATTGTTTCTTTCTCTCATTAGAAATTGATTGTGTTATCCTATCTTAATTGATTTGGGTTTCTTGTATGGATAATCTTATTCTTGTTATCGTTCGATTATTTATGTATGAATCCATTAGGAATTATGAAAAGATGATTTTAATGCAATCATTGAATCGCTTATTTGCAAACCTATTACTAGAATTTCGATATAATTCGTAATTATTATGTTGAAATTCATATGTAGCGACTAAACATAACCTAGTTTAAGTGATGCATCATATGTGGTTGTCACCAAGATTAATCAATTTTCGTAATTCGTAATGCTACTATCTAATTGAATTTAGAGATCGCATCTTAGGTTATTCGATAGTTAAGTTTAATTAACGATCATATCTTTATTAAACATTATCTAAGGGAAAACTTTGGTTAATTATTAAATCACGATTAATAGTTGCTAGGAGAGGTTAGAAAACAACAAATCAATGAAATATGTTTAATTAGGGTGTAGGCTGAGATTGAACCAAAGAACCGAGTCCCTACCAAATTTCCCATTTTTATCATTTTTTATATATTTCCTTTACAATTCTTTTGCTAGTTATTTTAGATTTATTTTATTTTCTTATTTCTAAAACCAAACCCCCTAACCTAAACATCGATTAATCTCATTTCAACAATTTTCCAGATACTCTCTGTAGGATCGACCTAGACTCACTACTGTTATACTATAGTAGTAGTCTAGTTTATTTTCATTAGCGTTACGATATGCTGTAAGTAGACCCAGAATCTGAATCTGAAGTAACTGTGACAAATCCAAGAATGTTAAGGGAATTGGCTACACGAGACTTAACCCAAAGACCCCCTATGCTTTACATTTCCTAATTTTGCTAAACATGTTAGCTTTAAGTTAAAATCTGAATTAATTCATTTATTACCCAATTTTTATGGTCTTACACGTGAGGATGCACATAAGCATCTCAAGGATTCGATATGGTTTATTTGAGCATAAAGCCTCCCGGGGGTGATGAATGAGTAGATCATGTTGAGAGCCTTCTCGTTCTCACTCAAAGTGAAGTAAATCGCAAGTTAGTAAAGACTTTAAGTTCAAGAAACTAGATACATAAGAAGGGGGGTTGAATGGTATATACTCATTTTTTGCTATAAAGTCTCTAAAAGAAAATTTTTCTTTCTAATTAGAAGAATATCACAACTTATTACGTAGATAAATCACAAATTATTTCTCTAAGAGTTTTAACAACAAAGTAAACTAAAGTTAAAGAGTAGAGAATAGACGATGCGATTTTTATACTGGTTCACCCCAAACCATGGGCTATGTCCAGTCCTCAGAGTTTGTCTGAGTGTTCCACTATTCTTCAAACATTTACAAGTATTCTTTCCTGCCAGAGCCTCTTCAGATCTCTTACAAAGTATTCTTTCATTATCTTAGCCTATCCAGGCTATCAGCCTTTTCTTTCTCTCACTAAAAAAAGATTGTGAGCTATTTTACAGAGATTAGCTCTCTTCGTGTAGCACTACAGAAATTTTCTTTTGTCTAACTTTCTCTATTTGATAAGAGTTTCTCATATTGCTAAGCTTGCTAAGATCTTTCTCACTTTTTATAACCTTATAACATCTTGTGTATGCGTATGTGTTGCTTTTGCGTCTGTGTCTATGTTTTGCGTCTACGTCTATATCTTGACTCAGCGTCTGCGTCTGAGTTATATTTGCGTCTGTGTTTGACTTTCTACATCTATACTGACTTTACGTCTATATCTGCGTCTGCATCTGCATAGTCTTTGTGTCTACGTCTGTGTCTGCGTCTGCACACTTAACATACTTGTCAAAGACGTTCTTTTGTTTCTAACATTGTTATTATTTTATTGTCATCAAAATTAGTCATTGTAGAGTCTTCTTGACTTAACAATCTCCCCCTTTTTGATGATAACAAATAATATGAATTTTTATTCACCTGATGAACAACAAAAAAATAAGACGACAACACATAAGAAATAAGGAGACAACAATAAGAAATACACATATATACATGTTATCTTTATCTTTTCTTCTCTTATTTTCTTTTTATCTCCCCCTTTTTCTTCTCTTCTTTTCTCTTCTCTTCTCCCCCTATTTGTTATCACTAAAAAATGTTACCTCAGATGCTTTATTATTTCAGAAAACATATGTTGCATCTCTGTTCTGATCAACTTGAGGTCTGCTTCTGTTGTAACTCGTATATAAGCTAATTCCTCATGAAGATTACCAACTGAGTCTTTTAGAATGTCAACCTTAGTATTAATTTCTTCAATCTGCTTCACTAAGGCTTCCTGACTCCATTGCTCATAAGGTCTTACTTTTTCCATTCCAATAGTGTTGACTTTTTGAATTAGAATTGATGGATTGGAGGTTGCATCATGTAATGTTTTTGAAGGTAAGATATCGAGTTCTATTATTTTCTAAGTAGGAGGTTTGAAAAATTGCTTTCCTTCTGGGAGAGTAAGGTCATCAAGTCTAGGTAGTTTCGGAATGGTTTGTCCAAGAAGATGAAGGACATCTTTAAATGAAGGTATGAAACTTAAAGGTCGACAGTGCAGAAGCAAGTGCACAAAAGTCTTTAAGTTAACATACATACCTCCAACCTTTATGGATAGATACTGTCCTTCAGTCACCCTGCCAACTACCTGAGAACTATCATTTGTGGTGAAGCATCCACAGTTACTCCCTGATGCTTTCGAGATGTAATGGGAAACATAGACTCCTCTTGATTGTACTGCAAGACATACGTCATCTATATTCCGCACTGCTTCATGAATCTGTTCTTCTATTAGGTCACCTGTTGTTTTGTCAGGGTGCATCTTCTGTTTCCCTTTTTCAACATTGTGTACAATGTGTAAAGCTCTTGGTTGTAAGTCAGGTACAATTTTGATCAAGGTTCTACTCGTAGCTGGGTAGATAGTCTACCAATTTTTGGTCATCTTCTGTGGATATGGTTCTGACTTCTCATCCTTTAGTATCCCGTATAATCTCCTTTCTTCATGATTAAGAAGATGCATAGACCGATTATTGATCAAAATAAATTCCATCTGTACCTTGACCAACCTTTTCACAGATTCTCTAATTATTATTGAGCTTCTTCTTCTTACAGGTACCTCTTCTATAATCACTTTTGTTTTTAAGTCCTCTTTTCTAATAGGACTAAGAGATTCTTCTCT
>JAOQML010132912.1:0-16891 GCA_027568935.1 Erythroxylum urbanii | reverse complement strand
AATGATATCTCTCTCATTTAAGAGAGGTATAAATCCCATCTACGTCATTCACATCCCTCCGCATGATTCATTTAATGTCCACATAAAACTACTTGTTATCCTGTTAAAAATAACTTAGTCTAATGTCAAAATACTGAATTCCTCATGTAGGGAACCATAATGACTTTAGGTCAGAGGACTAAAGTCAAACTATATTGAGAATCACTAATGACATGAAACCATGTAGTCTTCTCTCTGTAGGTCGGTCCAACATATGTTCTCTAATATATATCTATGTTTCTGATTTGATAACTCATATCCATGATCAGTAAAATGTCATCATCAATCAGAACACATATTAGCCTTAATTCATTATCGTTCCCCCAATAATGATCGACTAGGGACATTTTAGAATAGTATTATAATACTTATGGTTTTACTATCAAGTCACATACACAATAACATAAGCTTAATACTATTCATGGAATGTAAATCACATTACAGAAATAATATACATGCATATTTAAAAGAATACCTCATAATATAATATTAATAAGTCAAAATGTCAGTACAAAAGTCACTAACGACTATTGTCCTAGGGCACGCTACTAAAATAAAGGTGCCTAGTGACCGTGCCAACGTGCTATTTTTCCCATCAAAGGTGTGCCAATAGGCTATTTTTTCCACCGAAAGTGCCTAGCGACTGTGGCAACGGGCTGTTTTACGCACCGAATGTGCCTTTTGACCGTGTCAATGTTCATTTTTTCTAGCCAAAAGTGTGCCATCGGGTTATTTTTTCCACTGAAAGTTCCTAATGACCGTGTCAACTAGTTGTTTTTCACACTAAAGGTGTGCCAATGGGTTGTTTTTCCCAATGAAAGAGCCAAATAGACTATTTTTCCCACTGAAAGTTACTAACGGGCTTTTTTTTCCCGCCAAAGGTGTGCCAACAGGCTATTTTGCCACCGAAATTGCCTAGCGACCCTGCCAATGGGTTGTTTTCCCCACCAAAGATGTGACAACAAGCTATTTTACCCATTGAATATTGCCAACGAGCTATTTTTCCCACCGAAGGTGGCCAAGGGACTATTTTTCCCACCTAAGGTGTGCCAATAGGTTGTTTTCCCCACCAAAGGTGCTCAGCAACTGTGCTAGTGGGCTGGTTTGCCCATCAGAGGTGTGCCAACAGGTTGTTTTGTAGACTAAAGGTGTGCCAATGGGCTTTTTTCCCACCAAATGTGTTTCCTATCGAAGTTGTACCAACGGGCTATTTTCCACACCGAAGGGGCCCAACGGACTATTTTCCTATCAAATGGACCTAGCGACTATGCCAACTGGCTGTTTTGAGCACGAAATCTATGCCAACAAGCTATTTTCCCACCTAAGGTGCCTAGCGAGTATGCCAACGTGCCATTTTTCCCACCGAAGTTGTGCCGACTGGCTATTTTCACACTAAAGGTGCTTGGTGACCATGTCAATCGGCTGTTTTCCTAATGAAAGGTATGCCAATGGGCTTCTTTCATACCAAAAGTGGCCAACATATTGTTTTTCCCACCTAAGGTGTCTAGTGACCTTGCCAACGGGCTATTTTGCTCCCCGAAGGTTCCTATTGGCCTTACCACTGTGCCCTTTTTCCCATCTAAGGTGTACCAACGTGCTGTTTTTCATACTAAAGGTGCCTAGAGACCATGTTAATGTGCTATTTTTCCCACCAAAGGTGTGGCAACGTGCTGTTCTTCCCACCAAAGGTGCCCAGCGATTGTGTCAATAGGTTGTTTTGCCAACCGAAGGCACCTATTGATTGTGGAAACGAGATGTTTTTCCCACTGAAGGTACCTAACGACCTTGCCAATAGGCTATTTTTGCCCACTGAAGGTGTGCCAACAGACTCTTTTGCCTATCAAAGGTGTGCTGACGGGCTATTTTTCCAATCAAAGGTGGACAACAAATTGTTTTTCCCACCTAAGGTGCCTAGTAACCATGTCATCTGGCTGTTTTTCTCACTAAATATGTGCCAACGAGCTATTTTGCCTACTGAAGGTGCCTAGCAACTGTGCCAATGGGCTGTTTTGCCCACTAAAGGTGGCCAATGAACTTGTTTTTCACAACAAAGATGCCTAGCGACCTTGCTAACATGATGATTTTCCAACCAATGGGGTGGCAATGTGTAGTTCTTCCCATCAAAGGTGCTTAGCGACTGTGCTAATAGGTTGTTTTGTGGACTGAAGGTGCCTATTGACCGTAGCAACGAGATGTTTTTCCCGCTGAAGGTATTTAGCAACCGTGCCAATGGGCTATTTTACCCACCGAAGGTGTGCCAACAGGCACTTTCGCCTACCAAAGGTGTGTCAATAGGCTGATTTTCCCATCGAAGGTGGTCAACAGAAGATGGGCAACGAACTATTTTTCCCACCGAGCTCGCCTAGCAAATGTGCCAATAGGCTGTTTTACCTAACGAAGGTATGCTAACAGGCTGTGTTTCCCATGGAATGTTCCCATCGGGCAATTTTGCCCACCGAAGGTGCCTAGTGACTGTGCCATTGGGTTGTTTTGCCCACCAAAGGTGGGCCAATATGCTATTTTTCCCACTGAAGGTGTGCCAATGGGCTATTTTGCCTACCAAAGGTGTCCCAATGGGTTGTTTTGCCCACCGAAGTTGCCTAGCGATCATGCCAATAAGTTGTTTTTCCTACCAAGTTACCGAATGGGCTATTTTCCCTTCGAAGGTCATGCCAATGGGCTCTTTTTTCTCACCAAAAGTGTACCAACATACCAACAGGCTGTTTTTCCAACTGAAGGTGCCGAACAACCTAGCCAACGTGTTGTTTTTCCTAGCGAAGGTATGCCAATGGGTTATTTTTCCCACTCAAGGTGCCTAGCGATTGTGCCAATGGGTTGTTTTGCCCACTGAAGGTGCTTATTGACTGTGCCAACGTGCTATTTTCCCACCGAAGGTGTGCCATAGGGCTGTTTTTCCCATCGAAGGTTCCTGGTGACCATGTCAATGAGCTGTTTTATCCACCATAGGTGTGCCAACGGGTTGTTTTCCCCACCAAAAGTGCCAAACAGACTGTTTTTCCCACCTAAGGTGCCTAGCGACTGTGCCAATGGGCTAGTTTGTTCAACAAAGGTCCCTATTAACCATGCTACCGTGCTCTTTTTTCCACCTAAGGTGTGCCAATGTGTTGTTTTCACACCGAAAGAGGCTAGCGATCATGCCAACGTGCTATTTTTCCCCAAAGGTGTGGCAACAAACTGTTTTTCCCACCAAAGATGCCTAGCAACTACGTCAATAGGTTGTTTTATCAACAAAAGGTGCCTGTTGACCATGGCAACAAGTTATTTTTCCCACCAAAGGTGCCTAGCGACCATGCCAATAGGCTGTTTTACCCACCAAATCTATGCCAATGGGCTATTTTTACCACCGAAGATGTGCCAACGGGTTGTTTTTCTGACTGAAGGTCCTTAGCAACTGTGCTAACTTATTGTTTTACCCGCCAAAGTTGTAAATTGACCACAACAATGTACTATTTTTCCCACCGAAGGCATGCCATTGGGCTGTTTTTCCCATCGAAGGTTCCTAGTGAGCATGTCAATGAGCTGTTTTATCTACCAAAGGTGTGCCAACGGGTTGTTTTTCCCACCAAAAGTGCCAAACAAACTGTTTTTCCCACCTAAGGTGCCTAGTGATTGTGCCAACGGGCTGTTTTGTTCAATAAAGATTCCTATTAACCATGCTACCGTGCTCTTTTTTCCACCTGAGGTGTGCCAACGTGTTCTTTTTCACACCAAAAGAGGCTAGCGACCATGCCAATGTGCCATTTTCCCCCCAAAGGTGTGGCAACGGGCTGTTTTTCCCACCGAAGATGCCTAGTGACAGTGCCAATAGGTTATTTTGTTGACCGAAGGTACCTATTGACCGTGGCAATGAGCTATTTTTCCCACCAAAAGTGCCTAGTGATCATGCCAACAGGCTATTTTGCCCACCAAATCTATGCCAACGAGCAATTTTTCCAACCGAAAGTGTGCTAACGGGCTCTTTTTCTCACTAAAGGTCCTTAGCAACTGTGCTAACTTATTGTTTTACCCACCGAAGTTGTCTATTGACCGCATCTATGTGCTACTTTTCCCACCGAAGGTGTTCTATCGGGCTATTTTTCTGCCGAAGGTGCCTAGCGACCGTGCTAAAGTGGCATTTTTAACACTAAAAGTCCCTAGCTACCGTGCCAACAGGGTGTTTTGCCTATCAGATCTATGCCAAATATCTATTTTTCCCATTGAAGGACCTTAGTGACTGTGCCAAATGGCTGTTTTACCCACCGAAGGTGTCCACTGACTGCATCAACGTGCTATTTTTCCCACTAAAGGTGTGCCATCGTGCTGTTTTTCCTACCAAAGTTATGCCAACAGGCTCTTTTCCTACCGAAAGTGCCCAACAAACTATTTTTCCCACCTTAGGTGCCTAGTGACTTTGCCAACGGACTATTTTGCCTACCGAAGGTGCCAAGAGACTATGTCAACGGATTGTTTTGCCCACCAAAGGTGTGTCAATAGGCTATTTTGCCCACTAAAGGTGCCCAATGAGCTATTTTCCCACCAAAGGTGGCCAATGGACTGTTTTCCCCACCTAAAGTGTGCTAATGTGTTGTTTTTCCCACCAAAGGTGCATAGTGACTGTGCCAATGTGCTGTCTTGCTCGCCAAAGGTGTGCCAACAGGCTGTTTTGCCTATAGAAGGTGTGCCAATGGGTTGTTTTTCCAAAAAAAGGTGCCCAATGGGTTGTTTTTCCCACCAAAGGTGTGCCAATGAGCTATTTTGCCCTACGAAAGGGCCCAATAGACTTTTTTTCCCATCGAATGTGCTTAACGACCACGTAAACGGGTTGTTTTGCCTACCAAATAAGTGCCGCCGGGCTGTTTTGTCATCGAAGGTGCCTAGCAACCCTACCAACTGTCTGTTTTTCTCGTCCAAGGTGTTAAACGACTGTGCCAACGGACTGTTTTGCCAATCGAAGGTGTGTCAACTGGTTGTTTTGCCCATCTAATGTGTGCCAGCGAGCTGCTTTTCCTACCGAAGGTGCCCAACGAGTTGTTTTCCCACCGAAGGCACCTAGTGATCGTATAAACGGGCTGTTTTGGTCACTGAAGGTGTGCCAACAGGCTGTTTTTCCCATCGAAGGCGCATGGCGACCGTGTCAACGTGCTATTTTTCCCACCAAGATGCCTATTGACTGTGCCATCTTGCTGCTTTTTACACCAAAGTTATGCCATTAGTCTGTTTTTCCCTCTGAAGGTGCCTAACAGTTTTTCCAATAAGCTGTTATACCCACCGAAGGTGTGCCACTAAGTTGTTTTTCCCACCAAAAGTGCCAAACAGATTGTTTTTCCCATCTAAGATGCCTAACGAACGTTCCAACGAGCTATTTTGCACACTAAAGGTACTTAGTGAGCCTACGAATGTGTTGTTTTGCTCACTAAACGTGCGCCAACGGGCTGTTTTGCCCACCAAAGGTATCGCAACATACTTTTTTTTCTAATGAATGCACCTAACGACCGTGCCAACAAGCTATTTTGCTCACCAAAAGTGTTCCAGTGGGGTCGTTTTGCCCATCGAAGCTTCCTAACAACCATGCCAACATGTTGTTCTCTCCACCAAAGGTGTGCCAACGGGCTATTTTCTAACTGAAGTTGTGCCAACTAGTTGTTTTTCCTATGAAAGTTGCCTAGCGACCATATCTGTGGGTTATTCCACCAAAGTTAAGTAAGTTCATTGGAATGATGATAAGCTCAATGCTTTTGCTCTTTGATTTTCCGTAAGTGTTTTCGAGAAACTTTTTGCACTTCATGTGCATACACATGGTTAGTTGTGTATCTCCAACCTTAAACATTTAATGTATCCTACCAGCCCCTCAGGTATAGCCTTGTGACTAAAGCTAAGATTGTTTTTTTATTCCTTAAGTGTTGTATGTGTTAGGGTGGTCGGGATTAGGCAATGGGGGTTGAAGGGAGGGAAGAATCGAAGTGACAGAAGGATGATTCTTAGTGAATCGTGGCAACAAGGCTCCTCTATCACTTACAATACACCATCGTATATTTAAGGAGTCTGTAAAGGATTCTACCAGCTGCTAGGTGGGAATTTTGATTTAAGCCAACCCCCACCGCTCATCTACTAAGGGGGCTTGGCCAACGACATGCACCTTTAGGGGCCCGAAGGCCTCTACTGAGGGTCGATAATAGGGTGGCAGGCATGCATTTCGCTTCTAGCTAGGATTCTAATTTAAAGGTATTCAATCATAAGTTGATGCACGATAGCTTCGTGCCATTGGGTTTTCAACCAAACGTGATGACCAATTGTGCGAATCAACGATTCCTCTTGTAATAGGTTAAATTACTATTGCGACGCTATCATCAATAGGGTAAAACAAACCTATCCCATAATGGTCTAAACCCAACTCACGTTCCCCATTGGTGGGAGAACAATCCAACACTTGATGAAATTTGCTTCACAACAATAGGAAGAGCCGACATTGAAGGATCAAAAAACAATGTCACCGTGAATGCTTGGTTGCCACAAGTTAGTTATCCCTATGGTAATCTTTTTGACACCTCTAGCTTCAAATTTTAAAGGTCTAAAGGATCGATAGGCCATGTTTTCACGAATTGCATTCGTACTGGAAATCAAAATCAAACAAGCTTTTACCCTTTTGTTCCACACGAGATTTCTGTTCTCCTTGAGCTCATCTTAGGACACCTGCGTTATCTTTTAACAGATGTGCTGCCACAGCCAAACTCCCCACCTGATAATGTCTTCCATCAGAATCAGCCCACTGAACGGCCTTAGGTCTAAAAGGAAGGGTGATGCCTCGCTTCTGATTCACAAAATAAGTAAAATAACTTTAAAAGTTATGGTATTTTACTTTCGGACCAGAGTCAAGCTTAATAGGGTCTTCCTTCCCCGCTGACTCTGCCAAGCCTATTCCCTTTGAAGTGGTTTCGCTAGATAGTAGACAGGGATAGTGGGAATCTCGTTAATCCATTCAGCACATCACTAATTAGATGGCAAGGCATTTGGTTACCTTAAAAGAGTCATAGTTACCCCTACCGTTTACCCACGTTTAGTTAAATTTCTTCACTTTGACATTTAGAGCACTAAACAAAAATCACATTACGTGAGAATTTGTAGGGACCATTGCAATGTTTTGTTTTAATTAAACAATCATATTCCCCTTGTCTGCATTAGTTCTAAGCCGACTGTTATACACCCAGGCTCGAACCGGCCATTGCCAGTCTATCCCTTGACTGGCATGCGATGACCTGCTCTCCCTACAATAGCAGCTGGAGCAATCTGTCGACAGTCGATAGCTAACAGGTTTAGGGTGGGACCCACAAGCCTAGCCCTGAGAGACAATCATTTTCTTGAGGATACGGTTCTATTTTGTCAAGTTCCCTTGCCTATACTGTTCCATCGACTAGAGGGTGTTCAACATGGAGACCTAATGCAATTATGAGTACGATTGGGAGCGGGAGGCACTCGATCCTCTGAATTTAGTGCTTTTCCAACCGTTGGACCTTCCCTCGAACTGAGTCATTTCTAAGGTGGGCAGGCTGTTAAACAAAAAAAATGTGCGGTGCTCTTCCCATCATTGGACCCTACCTTTGGACTTCCTAATGTTGTCATTAGCTGTCACGTCTCGATTTGAGAATCTTAACCTGATTCCCTTTTGATTCTCATGCACAAACGCGCTGTCGGACAGGCTTCCCTCATCTCTTAGGATCAACTAACCTATGTGTAAGTGTCATTCACATGGAACCTTTTCCCTCTTTGTCCTTCAAAGTTTTCATTTGAATATTTGCTTCTGCAACCAAGATCTGCACCAATGCTCACTCCGCCTAAACTCGCACCTTATATTTTGCTTACCAAAAATGACCCACTTGGAGCTCACAATTCTGTGACATGGCTCAACGGAGCAGTCACGCCGTCCTACCTATTTATAGTCTAAGAATAGATCATAGGGAACCCGCTACTAGACGGTTCGATTAGTCTTTCATCCTTATACCTAAGTCAGATGAAGGATTTTCAAGTCAGTATCGCTACGGGCCTTCACCAAATTTTCCTCTAGCTTCACCCTGCTCAGGCATATTTCACCATCTTTTGAATCCCGATAGGAATGCTCTCATTTAAACCCTTCTTAGAAGATTAAGGTCGATCGACGATGTAACCTACAAAGGGATCTTGCCAGTCAACTTCCTTGTGCTTTACCAGTTTACTCACCCATTGCTCGCACATATGTTAGACTCCTTGGTTTGTGTTTCAAGATGGGCCGAATAGGGAGCCCAAAGGTATGCACTGTGTTCCACGATCGTGACGACGACTTCTTCATAGCTATATCAAAGGCCCGAGCTTAGGACGCCCTGACAACCTGCATCGGTCCACGTCCCAAGTTGATTAGTAGACCGACTCTCGCAGTTATGAATCCTACTGTGGCACATGTTAGAGCCCCATCCGTTTCCCTCTCGATAATTTCAAGCACTATTTGACTCTCTTTTTAAAGTCCTTTTCATCTTCCCCTCATGGCCTTTGTTTGTTATCGATCTCTCGCTTGTATTTAGCCTTGGATGGAATTTATCACTCGATTCAGATTGTATTCCTAAACAAGCTAACTCGTAGATAGTGCCTCATGGTGTGACAGGGTCCGAGCATGACGGGACTCTTACCCTCTCCAGTGCCCCTTTCCAAGGGACTTGAGCTCGGTCCGCCACTAAGGACGCTTCTACAAACTACAATTCGAATGCTGGGGGCATCCAATTCTTATGCTGGGCTCTTCCCCGTTTGTTCGCCATTACTAAGAGAATTCTTGTAAGTTTCTTTTCCTCCGCTTACTGATATGCTTAAACTCAATAGGTAGTCTTGCCTAAGCTGGGTATAGAATTGTGTTTGGGTGTGAACTCGCATTCAGCTGTTGCTTAGCTCACACGCAAGACTCCTCCTGAGGGTCATTACTTAACCACCATAGGTCGTGGCAATTGTCACGAGAGGCCAAGTTTTGCTCCCTCCTCTGTCTCCCAGGATCAGGCTGATGAGAGGGGGCTGACATTACATGACACCCAACTAAACTGCCCTCGGTCGAAAGGCTTCGAGCGCAACTTGCATTTAAAGCCTCGATGGTTCGCGGGATTTTGCAATTCACACCAAGTGTCTCATTTTGCTATGTTCTTCATCGATGCGAGAGTCGAGATATTCATTACCGAAAGTCATTCTAATTTTTAATGAAGCGGGCCACTGGCTCTTATCTGCCTCTGGTTCCTAGGGGCGACAGGCGCAGGCCCATTTGTTATTATGTTCTTTGGTGCTCCCTACACTGCAGCTGGGGGCTCTGAGTGGATTTCTCCCCTTGGGGCCCCTTTTTCTATCCTAGGGACAACTTATTTACGGGTCATTCTGCTTCGCAAAATTCAAAAGTGATCCTTCTGTAGGTTCAACTACGAAAACCTTTTTACGACTTCTTGTTCCTCTAAATGATAAGGTTCAGTGGACTTGTCGCAACGTCACCGACGACTAACTACCCACGACACTGTGATCTGAACACTTTACCGTACCATTCAATTGGTAAGAGCGACGGGTGGTGTGTACTGGCCCTGTTAGCTAAGGCTATTGACTTGTTGAATCCATCAACGTAGCATGCGTGCAGCCCAGAACATCTAAGGGTGTCACAGACCTGTTATTGCCTCAAACTTCCTTGACCTGGAAGGCCATAGTCCCTCTAAGAAGCTAACCACGGAGGGTCACCATTGCATAGCTAGTTAGTAGGTCGAGGTCTTGTTTGTTAACAGAATTAGTCAGACAAATCGCTCCACCAACTAAGACTGGCCATACACCACCACCCATAGAATCAACAAAGAGCTATAAGTAAGAGAGAGCTATCAATGTGCGTCTTAAGTTGCTCTCTCATGCATTAGGCAATTTTCTCCCGAATCTCCCCTAGGTTTCACATACACTTGGATCAGGCTTTTTCCTTGTTGTTCAATTGCTCTTTTGATTGCTCTTGTCAACATAGTGATTACTGGCTGGGCTATGTGTGCGACAAGCTTCCTTTCAGGATTGGATTTGTTCTTTGACTAGTTGGGTTTAGACGTAGTATAAGGAGACACGATTTTCATTTTTGTAGATCTTGTTATGTGGTGCGGCGATGTTTAGGGTACAGAGAGGAGTCACCTGAAACCTAGAATCTTCAGGCATCAGAAGTTTGTTCTTGATACATGAATACGGTGGTTTAGAGGGCTGCGGTTTAAGTTGAGGTGTGGAGATTTAGAGGGTTGTGGTTTCAGTTTCGATTTTAGGACGTCTGTCACCTACATTTGAGTTGTAAATTTCTTTAGGGTTTTCACGGTGAACATGTGAGCAGATATGGACGACATTGCTTGTATTGAACCACCCTAGGGTTCAGTTAGCTACTCTGGCGTGGCTTCACTGGGCATTCGTTGACCTTTTCTTGTGAAGTCTGTGGTGGGATGGGCAGAAATAAAAAATCGTCACAGAAAAGGCGGGACATAACAATGGACTGTGTGCTGGGACTGCGATGTGAACATACCCCTTCATACGATTTAGCTAATAACAAAAATGAAGATCAAGCTGCCACGGTGAATAAGGAGAGACCTAGTGCTGCTCACAGGACTGGGAATGACCTACAACCTCCAAAAGCTACTCTCCATTTTTAAGACTCGAAGGTGAATGGAGACTCACAGGCTCAAACATTGGCAGCGGATCCAGTAATAAGGAAGGTAAGCTTTGAATAAACTCAATAATGTAGTTTCTGATGTTTTATGGTCTGAAAAGCTGGGGGATGAGGGTGCATCCACAACTAGTGAGGAATCTGACAACGGGAGGGAGGGGAGTGAGACTTCTTCTGCCTCTGTCAATTCCAAAGATATGGATTCAGCACGGAAACTATCTGATAAAATGCCGATCAAACCTTCTGGTGATCCTACACTGAAACCTTCTTTTGTCCGTCTTTTTAGAAACAACCATGAGCTGAAACAGGGATTGCAATTGGCATATACACATGTTGATAACAAAGTGGAAATGGATGATATGGATTTCAGTCCTATTGAGGAGGATTAGGGGCACTATTTAGTCAGGTGTTTTATAGGTCGTTTTCTTGGGTTGAAAGCTGTTAATAGTCTAATTGCTAAATAGGGAGTGAAGTGCAAGATTTTACCTCATAGTAAGGCATGGTTAGTGTTTCAAGTTTTGACAGAGGAAGACCACACATTTGTTCTGGCTGGTCGCCCCTATCTCTTGTTTGGGAAAACTCTCTTGCTAAAAAAACTTACTTCAAATTTTGCATTCAACTATCACGTGTTTATAGTAGTCCCTATATGGATTCAATTTCCAAATGTTCCTTTGGGATTGTGGAATGATAAAGGTTTGTCAAAACTTGGGTCCCAAGTGGGGAAACCTATTTGTACTGATAAAATTAAGGGAAATAAAACAAGAATTGGTTTTGCAAGAATCTTGGTTGAGGTGGATGTGTCTCGGAAGCCAGTTATAAGTTTTGAAGTTACTATGCTAGAGCACACTGGATATGCTCAGTTGGTTATTTATAAATCCTATCCTAGCTACTACTGTTATTGTAAATAATTCGACCACTTTCCTTTTTCTTGCAAGTCTAAGGGTGGTACTAAGGAGAATAAGATGAAGGATACAACTGAGGGAGATAATAAGATGGGTTCAACACAAAATACAGGTGATGCAAATGAGATTGTTAGCACCCAATTGGATGTTTCAGTTCAAGAAGGTACGTAGATATTGTAGAATCAGCCTGTTCAAGATCAAAAGCTAGAATCTGGAGTGGGACAGGAGGGAATACACACTAGACCAAGAGAGGAAGGGCGGACCATTGAGGATTCTATTCGGCCTAACAGCTCACACCCCAAGGCCACTAAAATGAGGACAGAGTCAAATACAGGAGATGGGGCATGGCAGTAAATTCTTGCAAAGCATGGGAATAGAGGTAAGGGGCCTTTGATACAACTGGAAAAGCCAGTACTAAGGAGCTCACGTAGGCAGTAATCGATGGGTAATGTTGATGGTGGTGAAAAGCAGATTACCTTAAGTAAGGTTGACAATAAGTGGAAAGGCATATTAGCCTATTGTCAAAAATCAGTACCATAATATAACAGATCTCCCCTTAGTACTAGTACGGTTTCCTCTATGGCAAATGCTCAGGTGAATGTTAGGTTTGCAAAAGCTGATAAAGGAGGGGCTGCTCGATATGCAAATCAAAGATCTTTGAAGAATGAGAGAAGTAAAGAGGCTACTCCAAATACTAAAAAATTAGGGGGAGGTCCGGCCTCCTCTCATGAGCATGAATATGTTCTATTGGAATGTTCGAGGCCTTAATAAGGCTTCGAGACAAAATTGTGTTGGTAAGTTGATTAACCAACACAAGTGTCAAACTGCATGTCTTTTAGAAACTAAATTATCTTTGGAAAATTACTGGTTAGAACTTTTGTCACAATTTTGACCATATAGCTGGTGGGAGAATGGTGGTAGTATGGAATCCACATTTTATTCATTGTTAAGTGGAAGCCATTGCAGAGCAGTATATCCATTGCAATGTACAATGCCTCACTACTCAGATATCATACACTTTGTCCTTTGTTTATGGTCTGTATAGTGTTTCTAAACGCAAAGAGCTATGGCAAGGACTAATAGGTATAGGGTCAGCTACTAATATACCATGTTGTATTTTGGGAGATTTTAACTGTGATTGTACTGCTAGGGAACGACTGGGTGGAAACCCGCCTTCTGCATATTTACTAAAGGATCTGTTAGATTTTCAGCTGTCCCTGGGACTAGATGATGCTCCTTCATCAGGGGAATTTTATACTTGGCATAAAAGACGTCTTTAGGCTAAATTGGACCGAGTACTTTTGAACTATGCTTGGAGCTCTACAGGGCTGGGATGTTTAGCCAACTTTCTTAATATGTTACCTGGTTCTGACCATTGCCCTTTTGTGGTGGTTTGTAATAAGTTGGAATTGCAGGGTAGAAAACCTTTTAACTTTTTTAACATGTGGCTCCACCACCCTATATTTTAGGATATCCTTTGCAGTTGTTGGGAGATGTAAGTGGAGGGAACAAAATAGTATACCCTTTGTCGAAAATTGAAGGCTCTCAAACATCCATTGAAATACTTAATGCTAAAGAATATGGATGCATTTCTACTAAGGCTACAAAGGCAACGGATGAATTCCAACAGGTATACAAACTCTCCATGAATAGACCTAGGGATGATGGCTTGCTTCAAACCGTAGTTAAGAAGAGAAAGAAAGCTGAATTGCTATTGGAAGCTGAGAAAAAATTCTTTCAACAAAAAGAGAAATGTACCCATCTCTTTGAAGCTGATAAGAGTACGAAATATTTTCAGTCAGTGGTTTGAAAAAGAGGGATACAAAATGCAATAACTCATCCTATTAAAGAGGATAGGTCTCAGACCCACTCTTTGGAGGAAGTAACCAATGAATTTCTCAGGTTTTATAAAGAGCTTTTAGGCTCTTCTGCCACTATTCAATGCCTAGACTCGTCTCTAGTCTATAGTGGACCTTGTCTTAATACTGAAGCATAGGGAGGATTACTAGCACCTATTCGGGAAGAGGAAATCAAAACTGCATTATGGGACATAGGCAATGATAAAGCGCTGGTCTGGATGGCTATTCTTCAGCTTTTTTTAAATCTCAGTGGGCAGTAGTTGGACACGATCTTGGTGCAGTCGTGAAGGAGTTTTTTTAGTCGGGAAAATTGTTAAGGCAATTAAACCATACCATTCTTTGTTTAATCCCGAAAATAAGGCTGATAAGAAAGTTTCTGACTTTCAGCCTATTGCATGCATAAATGTAGTTTGTAAAGTGATCTCCAAAATTTTGTCTGGCCGAATGACTGAAGTGGTGGGCAGAATAGTTGATGCAGCTCAAACAACCTTTATCCCTGGTCGATATATGCAAGATAATATCTTTTTGGCACAAGAATTGGTGAGGGGCTATACCAAAAAATGTATTTTGCCTAGATGTATGCTCAAAGTGATCTTGCTAAAACTTATGACACTGTTGAATGGGCTTTCCTTTCCTCAGCTCTTCGTATGTTGGATCATAGAGTGTGTTTCCACCACCTCATTTTTTATTTTGATTAACGGAGCTCTTCATGGTATGTTCAAAGGCAAAAGGGGATTACGTCAAGGGGACCCCAAGTCTTCCATCCTCTTTCTATTTTGTCTGGTGTACTTTTCTAGATTGGTTAAAGTGAGAATAGCTTCCTCCCCCTTCAATTACCATCCCAAATGTCAGTGGCTTGGTATTACTCATTTCACTTTCGCGGATGACTTGATGTTATTTTCCCGAGGGATTACCAGTCCATACACCTCCTTATGACTACTTTAGCTGAACTGGCTTGAGTTACAAGTTTGAGAGTAAATCCCTCCAAATCTAATGTATATCTAGTAGGTGTGGGAGGTTGGGAGCAAGACCATATTCTCGAGTTGGTGGAGTTTCCTTTAGGGGAGTTCCCTATTCGCTACCTAGGGATACCTCTGGCTCCCATAAAGTTATCGGTGGCACAATTTTCTATCCTTCTATAATCAGTGGAGGCGTACCTTAATGATTGGAATGGGAAGACTTTGTCTTATGCGGGACATATTGAATTAATTAATTTTGTTATTCAAGGAGTTCTCTCCTTCTGGTTTTAGGCATTTGATATTCCTACCACTATCCTAGAAAGGATAAATTCTACGTGTCGGATGTTCTTGTGGGGATGTAAACATTTTTGGGTGGCATAGGATACCATTTGTGTACTAAAAGAGGGGGTGGTTTGGGATTAAAAAATGGGAAATGGTGGAATTTGGCTTTCTTATCAAAGGTGTTATGGAACATCCACTCTAAAGTGGATTCTCTCTGGGTCAAGTGGATGCATAAGGTTTATCTAGAGGGTACTGCTATGTGGGATTGGGAGTCTAATAGTTGAGATTCTGGTCATATGAAAAAACTAGCTCTAATCCATGACATTTTGGTGAGTAAGCTAGGGGGCCATGGGCAGGTGGAACGTGGGCTCCAATAACTTTGTACAAATGGTTTGCTCTCTTCACAGAAAATTTATAACTTGATTCAGACGAGACATAGGATTACGCCATGGATGTCGTTTATTTGGAACCAGTACATCCCACCTAAATTCTCCTTTATAACTTGGCTTAGCCTCTATAATAGGCTCCCAACTAAGGACAAGCTCTATTTTTGGATATTGATAGAACTTGTATTTTATGTAAGGCTGATAGTGAAACAGTGGAGCACCTCTAATGTTTACCAAAGATATTTGGCAAGGTATCAAAGATTGGTTAGGCATG
This sequence comes from Erythroxylum urbanii, assembly GCA_027568935.1. Classification (NCBI taxonomy): domain Eukaryota; kingdom Viridiplantae; phylum Streptophyta; class Magnoliopsida; order Malpighiales; family Erythroxylaceae; genus Erythroxylum; species Erythroxylum urbanii. The sequence goes on along the minus strand of JAOQML010132912.1, from coordinate 1,521 downwards.
ACTTGGCCTATGACCACACTACATAGTGCAATCAAAAGAATTCAAAGATGCTACACCGGAGCACGTTTGAGAAGCAAAGCAACTAAACTGGTTGTTATTTGCACAGTATATATAATTTGGAAGATTAAAATGTAGTTCAGTTAGACTCTGCTTCCTTTACAAACTCTGATGTAATAATTAAGATCAAAACTTTAGTTTATAAGGTGTTGTATAAATTGTATCCTCCTGAGATGATCTCTTTTTAACGTATGTGGGCATATGTAGATTGAAATTCTTTTGATTGCACTAGGGACTCTTCGGTTGTAATAGGGGTAATTTTTACTCCCCTTCATTCAGCTATTACGGGGCACTAAGTATTATGGATATGAAGTAGCTACAGACTTTGAACCTCCTGATACTGCGCAAATGGGTTAAGCTTGGGTGAACTTTGACTTTGACTACATGCTTCCATTTATGCTGACACGTAGGCGAGGAGGTGTATAATGATCGTTGGTGCTTGGGTTTGTAATGTACAGTGGTAGCTACCTTTAATGAAGTTGTCAGTGATGATGACTAGTTGACTTCTTAGCTAGTTTGGTAGGAGGATGTCTGCACATGTTATTAATTGAGGACAAATGATATTGGAGATGCTGGCCACGAATTGTAGACATAGAGATTGTACTACTATTCATGGAAGGTGGTGCAATCATGGTAGCCCCTTTGTTGACGTATCTTCCTACTACACTAGAAGACAATCTAGACACTGTGGTTGATAGTTTGTCGTGATGGAGAAAGCCTATTCTCTGGAATCACTGCGCAAGCCTTTAAGCATAGCTTATTGTTTCAACTGTGTTACTATTCATTGAGAACTATTTATGGTAAAATTTTTATTGTTCACCGCCGGACACTATTCACTGCTAGCTACTATTCATCACTGACACTATTCACCATCGGAGACTGTAGCACCCCACTCCCGCAAGACCCGAACCTGACATCATTGATGATATCCAAGTCCGTACCCCGCGAGGGTGGCGTGCTAATGCATTCAATCATTCAAAAGTCGGTATAAATTTTTTTTTAACATAACATGCGGAATACATACTCAAATTGGCCCCACATTCATTCCTCATAATTTTCAATTAGTGCAAATTTTCAATAGTCCTTCGGGCCCTTCCACAAATACAAAGCAGTTAAGTCAGTTTGACTTTATAAATGACAGAATCAGTTGTACAAAAGTTCATAGTACATGATTTTATACAAAAATAGGAAAACTCTAATGCAGACGCGAACTGATCCCGACCTCCATCCTTCACTTGTATGCTGTATGTATACTCCCGTTGGCCTAACGGGGTATTCTTCTGATCCTGAAAAATAATTGCAAATTTTTGGGTGAGTTTTGCCAACTCAATGAATGACCATCATCGATGGCTCAACCAGTCACATATCACATAATCACATTCACATAATTTCACATTTCACATTCATTACAATTTAATCATTCATATTATGCATATGCCATACACATGAGACTCACTTTCCATT
>JAOQML010132893.1:0-16893 GCA_027568935.1 Erythroxylum urbanii | reverse complement strand
GAAACTAAAAATATCTCTAAATTGAATCCTTAAAGATCAAGTTATTGAAGCAAACGAGGATACTTAAACATGAAAGCCAATATTTCTTTTTCAAAATTCTTTAATATTGGTAGAAAATTAAATACTTAAATTTAAATTTCTATTAAAATAGCCTATTTTTTCAAACACGTAAAATAAATATTTTGTATGATTGAAACAATCAAGAAGTTTGCTTGGAAAGTTAACTATAAAATGGCTAAGTTTTTTTTAAAATAGAGTTTTAGAAAATTTAGCTAACCAAGTGAAATTCAGCTAATCGAGATGATAATGAATGACGAGTATTAAATGTGATAATTAATAGGAAAATCTTTTAAAAGAAAGTTAGTGCAATTAAACCATAATTTTTAACTTGGTTGAGAAACATAAAACAAAGTTATGGTTTGTGTTATTTTTTTATTGTATAATTTCTTTTGTATTGAGTTAATGATTAAGGGAGACATTAATTATTGTTGAAAAAAGAATAAACTTTCTTAAAGGATGTATTGAGTTAATGATTAAGGGATGTATTAATTCATAAAGGATAGATCAATTGGGGATAACATTTTAATTAATTAGGTTCTCCTTAAGTGTTATAATAAGAAGCATTTAAACAAGGATTGTGTCCTTAAGATATATTTTCAAAAGGCTTTGGAACTATTGATTGTAAATTTCTTTTAAACACATTATAAGATTTCAATTTTCCTAAGTTGTCTATTGCATGGATAGATCAATGCATCTCAACTATATCATATAATGTTCTTGATAATAGGAAAGGCTCTAATATTATTAAAGGAGCTAGTTGAATCAAACCTTATCACCATGATCTCTTGACTTTTATTATGAAGGTACTCATAAGGCTCCTTAGGGAATAATTTCAAGTTTTATTCCAAATGCAAGAAATTGAAACTATACAACTTATTTTTTTAAACTAATGATCTTATCTTGTTCTCAAATTAGCTGATAAATTCTTATATACTTTAATGATCACCTTAAACTCTTTTAAGGAAATCTTAAGTATCTTATTAACAAAGAGAAAGCTAACCTACTCATCTCTTCAAATGCCTCCCAATTTACAGCTTGGTTATCCTTCATCATTGTCTAAATATTAAAGGGCCACCTTTCACTTATCTTAGGATTCCAACTCCACATACAAATCTACATATAATGATTTTCTTCCATTGATCAATAGAATACCAAAGAGATTATCAACTTAGTGCAACAACATTATTTAATTAGCTGGCAGAATCCATATCATCAAATTTTTTCTAAACAACTTGATACATATAGGTATTCCCATATAATGTTACCTATTGGAATCATTAAATCCATTAAGAAACGCGTGAGAAACTTACTCTATTTAGAGATCGTAAAAAGCATGATTTTGCTAAAGTCAAATGGAAGGAACTTACTACTCCTAAAAATGGAATCAAGAATGATTCCCTTTTGAATTGCTAACAAAACAATGATGACTAAGAGATTATGGTGAGTCTTATTTGGATAGCAATCAATATGAATCAAATGGGTGTATAAATACTATCTAAAAGGGAATAACATTTGTTCCATATATTATAATAGCTCCTTCTCTTATACCCTTATGCAAATCATCAAACTAAGGAGCTTTGTTAGATAAGAACTCGTATATAGGATTAGTGATGGAGCTTACCCTATCTTCTTGTATGTCTTTTAGACTAATTTTAAAACCTTTTATGGACTTTAAGGAACTATATTCTCTACATCACCCAATACCTAAAGTATCCACTGTGGAGGAAGTGCTTACCAATACAACTGAAATGTTTAATCATACACCTAAATCAAGTGAGATGGGCACATATTAGCACCATACCCCATCAAATTAGCACATATAATATACAAATCTTGGTTTAGCATAGGTGTGCTCCCTCTAGCATTCAACATCTTCACTTGCTTGGTCAACTCGACTATTTGCATAGACATCTCAGAGCTGGAGCTTAACTCATGAAATCCTTGGCATCTTCCCCTGAAACTCTTTAGTTAATAGTATATGCCCAACATCTCAAATAATTGATAGGTCTCCTCAACTATCTTTTCTCGTGTAGCACCTCTAATTACATTATCCAATATATTCTAGCTCTACTATATGAGCCCGTCATAAAAGAACTAATTAAAAAGTTGTTACAGATAATGATGGTGAGGGCTCTAGAATAACAGAGATTTGAAGCAATCTCATGCCTTATGGAATGGTTCATCATCCATTTGAATAAATGTTGCAATATTTCCCCAAAGCTCCTTAGTTTTCTAGTGTGAGTAGAACTTGCTCATGAACTTATTATAGACCACTATCCATGTTGTTAAAGAATTCTTTGGTATGTTCATTAACCATCCTTTAGGCTTGTCCTTTAAGATGTAAGGGAAGCACCTCATCTTTAGCTCATTTTCTGAGAACCCTTGCAATGGAAATGTGTGGACAGTGAAGTAAAAATCATGAATAAAGTTAAGAGGATCTTCATTCAGTACTCTATAAAAAGATGGCAACATGTTGTAGTGAGTACTCTTCAACTCATAGTTTCTCGCTGTATTAATCAACTGTATGTAAGAAGTGGTTGTCTGAATGATCGGCTAAGCATATTCCTTCAAAGTCTATATTGCTTCGTTAGCCATAGCTACTCCTTCTACTTCTTCTTCAAATTGCTCTTCTTCCAATCCTAAGTTTGGGTCCTCTTCCACTCCTTCTCGATTGCTTTCCTCTACTCTTGGTAGTCTGCGAATGTTATCAATGTAAATAACGAGTTTGTTTCCTAGAGACACTACCGAAAAAAGTACTTTAGGCAATAAACAAAAGCATAGCTATAAATACAATTATCATTGTCCTTTTATTAAGGTAACATAATTCATATCATTACAAGAAGTGACGTTGTAATAAGTATAAGGCAACATAATTTTTTGATTAGGCAACAAAATAAAAAATGTTGCTTTAAGTTTTGAATAGGGAAACACATTAATTTCAAATTATAGCAATAATGATAAATAGATGTTACAACACTTTACGTCTTTGTAAGCAACAATACTAAATAGATAAGGCAACAAAGTGAATTTTTTAGGCAAAAATTTGTAACAATAAAAGCATTCTTTCGTTACCAATAATATTTAACATAAAAGCAAATTTTGTCATTATGCAGGCAATATCTATATATACATTAAAAGCAATATATAGATATCAATGTATGCCTTAATTTCAAACGTGCTATCAAAAGTAAACAACTAAAAAATTTCATTTATATGTAATATATAGTCTATAAGGACTTGAAAATTTCAACATTTAACATATTCAAAATACAAAATAAAATTACATGTGCTTTTATTGTTACGAAATACAAAAGTGAATTCTGCAATCTTCAAAAATTATAAGGAAAATTATACATGCTTCAACCATATTTCATCAATTGTAAAATTCAAAGTGAATGTCAGGTTTTTTACATTGGCTCCGTAGCCTTTCTTAAAGTTCTTTAGAAGTATGACGTATCTGTTATTTCGTACTACATGCATTTCAACTTCTTGACAAATAACTACAATCTTTCTTGGACTCACCAAGTGTAACCTGAAATAAAATCTCTCATCAAACTTCACAAAGAAGTACTTAACTCATTCTATCAGAGAGATTACTTTCATAGAACTTAGCATAAGTACATCTATAACAACTTTTTACTTGAGAAAGATGAATAATAGTATCTTCCTCAGGTTTCACCTTAAGAGGTTACCCTGCCTAGACCTCGTCACCTAGTAAAAAGAATTACATAAAATTAAAATCTATAAAAATTCCATAGATAAAACACAATGGATGTAGAGATTTGACTTTTGAAATCAAAAGCTAGAAAATTATAAAAGAGGATGAATATGCTTCACCTAAACACTTCAGATTGTCTCACTTGGGAGATTCCAAAGATATGGTTCTAGTAATCTTATGTGTGTCTACGATGCTACTTTTTACTGCAATTTCTTCAAGGTTATTATTGCATTTGCATGAATAATACAATTACAGGTCACATTATACTCCTATTTGCAAATCAACTATCTAAACCACTTAAATTCCATGCAACACCTAATTAAAAGAAAATAAATGGAACTACAGAGGAAAAGAACAATACAAACAATTAAAAATTGAAAGCAATCATTCGTAGTGAAAATAAGAATATGAAGGATTTATAAGCTAAGATATCCACATATAGGTATAATTATTGAAAATTTTGTGAGAAATCTAAAAACAAATAACAAGAACTACCAAGTCCAAATTTGGAGGGAAATAGATCATACTTAATTAACTATCCAGTAAGTAGATCAATATTGCACATGCTCATTCTCCAAGTCCAAGGCTAGTATAAGGATAACTAGAAAATGGATTTTTGCATGAGAAATATAATTTAATGCATCATTTGATATTGCCAGCTTTCCAAAGTTATAACACCCAGATAAGATTCCCCGTGGATGATGTTATTAAGTTGAGTTAGAACAATAAAAAACTGGAAAAAATCCTTTGAGTAAAAATATTATATACCTTATAGAGTAAGCACAACTTTTTCCATATTTCAAAATTATAAGAACAAAGAGACTCATAATAAACCAAGAAAAGAATATCCAAAACCAAAATGTCTTCTATCAGCACCTCCTCAATGCACAATGTGAAATGATCAACATCTTACATAGAAAATAACATATGAATAAATGGAGAAAATAGAGGAAAATGCAATATACAAAGGAATTTCAATATTATGGGACTATCAGTCATTAGCTTAATTCTGAACAATAAAATATACATAAACACCTCATATTTAAAATTTTACACTCCCATATTTATAAAAATATATATTAATTTGGAAGATATGAGTTTGTGAAAGATCTACCATCTACTCAGGATTGCTGTAAGATAAAAGTCCTGCATGAAAAAGATTAATTTGTATTTTAGTGCATCTAAAATCAACTTTACCATCTCCTCCCTAAAATATTCTCTTCTTTGGAATTCATTCCAATGTATTAGAGCAATACAAATATTAGAGCACGATGAACTAAAATCAGCTTATCATTATGAGGTAATGCTGCTAATCGAATAAAAGAAATTCCTCCAAGATATGCAATACACTTCTAATATTTAATTAAACAAGAATAAGATAAAGAAAGAAGGTTACTAGAGAAATCGACAGTAACTTACTAACATGAATAAGAATCCATTGGGTACACTTGAGCAAACATTGCCCCTAAATGTAGTAATTAAGTAATATATAAAGAAAATATAAAAAAAGTTAGAGACATAGAAGCAAAATGAAATCATACTTCAGAATCTAGTTTATGCAATTTCATTGCTGAATATTCAACATAAGAACCTAATGCCATAAAAAAAATGTATTTATCAGCTTAATTTCACAGAAACAACATTTATGATGAAAAAAGTAACTAATGTGTACTAAACCACATGAAGATATTCTTCCACTATAGAATCAAGACCCAAACCATTAAGCTCTATCGACCTCTCTATAAGAATATACAATTACACCTCATCTAAGCACTGAACTAAGTAATAATTCAAAATCAACAATCCAGAAAAACTCCAATTATAGATAAAACAAACGTTTGAAAATTGCAAAAAAAAGAAACTCATACCAAATACGAACTGATGTGCAACGCTTATCTCTCGGCTCAGCTTCTCTTTCAACTCATGAGCGTCAATTTGAAGTTTCTGTAAGTTTAGAGCCTCCTCTTTGAAACTAACATTTGACAACTTGAAGCTAGACATAGTGTATAGAAACCACACATCGTTTTCCTTCAACTTCTTAGCCTATAAAATTGAAAATGACATACATGAACTCATAAAATGACGCAAAGCAAAGAAAGAGAGAAAAAGAGAGAGAGAGAGTAACCAAGTTTGGAGAGAGGAGAGGAGGAGGAGAGACAGCTGTCTTTAAGGTTAGTGAGAAGTGCAGTAAAGGATTCCCACTAGAGAGATGGAGCAACAGACTTAGCATTCAACAATATTAAAGAAGAAGATAGCTTATCGTGATCTCTCGAAATCGAAATTTGAAGGATTTTTTGCTCTGAAACATGTCTGAACCAAGAAATAAATAGGGTTCAGAGGGAGCGCATTTTGACTTTGAAGTCATTAAGAAAGCTTTTGATTTTTTCCATTTTTGAATGATTGTTTTGGTTGAAGCTTTTTTCGTAGGACCTAAAGTCGTAGGGTTAAAGAATAAAGTGAAGTGGTACAAGTCTCACCCAAACAACAAGCCATATCAGTTAATTAGCATGTCATAGAAACAAAATGAGTAGGAACAAGACAATAAAACCTAAGAATGTACCCCTTAGTAAAGAAATGACTAGACCTATAACAAATTATAACAAATTTTAAATTTTCTTACCTTTTTTATATATAGCAACAAATTAATATTGTCGTTACCATTTAATATTATTTAAGGCAATACTTTAAAAACCGTTTCCTTATATTAGTTTTTGGCAATACTTTTTAAAACTATTACAAACATGTCATTGACAAACATGTCATTGTCTAAAGAACTTTTTGTCGTTATGGGACCTGCGCCCTTACATAAAACACCTAAAAGCAATTAAAAAAGAAGCAAACAAACAAATTAAATAAAAATCAATTTATTACTAGTGATAGTTGTACCCGATATCAACACTAAAAAGTTGTTGCATTTTACTTAACACTAGCAAAACACATCACCTGCAAGTATACGAGGTTGTTGTAGTATATGGTGGACAACCCAAGGTCTTCTCACAAAGAAGTTGTTAAATGTAATAACTTGATTAAAAATAAGAAATTAAAGAATCAAATTTAAGAACGTATAGAGGTTGTGAAAGATGAAATTATACAAAAAGAATGAATTACACAGAATTGATATAAACCTTTCAAAGATAACCTAGGGTTTACACTTCGATCCAATTTTACGCTTAAAATATAATCTGTAACTTTATTCTCTCTTCAATCAAATTAGCAAATATCAATTTAATAATTCTCACATTTATAACTAAGAATTACTAATTGTTTGATGTTAAAAATTAAGCAATCCTTAGAACTTATATTTCTAATTTATTCATAGGTTAATTGATTTTTTAGTCCCAATATCAAGTTTTATCTTTCGATTCTTCACTCAATATCTTAATACCAATAGGTGGCCAATCTATTAACCTAGAATTCAATAAAAAACAATCAATCTATGCAAGATATATATTAATGGGGATTACGAAATCAAGAAATTGAATTAAATCTAGATGCAAACCCTAGGAAAGAATAATTTAGCTCATCATCAAAGTGAACATAACACTCATATCAATTGAATTCAAACCAGTAAATTCCATTATACCAAGAAGAAATTGAAATATGAAAAATTTTCAAACCCAAAAGAATTGAGAACAAAAGGCCTTTGAATGATAATTAGGAGTGAAACTCTCGTTCGCTTTCCCCACCTCTCAATCAATGTTGATGACAAAACTCTACTAATTCTCCCTTTGCAGTTTTCTTTCAATCCTGATACTTCTCTCCTCTTTCTAACCTCAATTACATCCTCTTTAGGTCATAATCTCTTCATGTAAGTTGTAGCTCCGCCTCCTAGCTTTCCAATGGATCCTCTTTTAGTTAAAACAAAGCCCTGTAGCTCAAGTTATGAGCCAAAAATAAAGGAAGGTTAGACTGAGCCGGGATAGATTTTGTATCTTGTTCTCAACCTTTTTGGTCCCTCAAAACAACACTTTTGAGACTCAAGTTTTACATATGAATTATGTCCTAGACGTTTTCTTGAATTTGAGCTTTTGAATCACGTCATTTAGATCTCATAATCCTTATATATGTCTAAGTCGAGCTCTAATGGTCAGGCTGCCAATTCTATAGAAATAAATTTTACTTTGAACAAAGGATTTGTTGATCCAAAAGGATTCAAACAACTACACATTTGGGGTTCCTTAAAAACTTGAGATGTCCTCTAAATATTCTCTAGCCTTTTTAAAGTCTTCTCCTCAAAATGCTAAACCTAAACACAAACACCTAACAACAATCTTGAATAAACAGAATAGAAAAGGCTAAAAATTGAAGAAAAAACTATCCAAAACCTAACAAAAAATGCATTATAACAGTTTCATCTATAATAAATACATAATTCATTTAAAAAATAGAAAATCAATAGCATAATTTCATGAGAAACTTTGTGGGTTAGCCTTGAACTACATAACCTATGAAAAGGAGATGTATAAACTGGTTAGAGCATCAAATACTTAGTAATACTACTTATTGTGTAAGAATTTTTTATATATGTAGATTATAAATCATTAATGTATATTCAAGGTCAAAATTAGTTTAGTTAAAGACATGCTAAGTGGGTGGAATCTATTTAAATCTTTCTTTATATGCTGAAATATAAGCAAGGTAAGGAAAATATAGTTTCTAATACATTATCTAGGAGACATGCTTTGTTGAGCATACTAAATTGATTAGTTTTAAGCATATTAGTGTATATTGATGATTCTGATTTTGGTAATGTGTTTGAAGTATATGAAAATTCTACATTTACAAAGCTGTATACGTATGAAATAGTTCTTTAAAAGAGTTGTTCATAAGAAAATTGCATAAGAGAGACTTAATTGGTCACTTTGGAGCTAAAAAGACCCTTGATTTGAATGAACATTTCTTTTTGCCATAAATAAGTAGAGAGGTAGAGTGTGTGAAATATATGTTACATGTAAGCAAGTTAAATCCAGAGTAGAACCGTATAGATTATACACACCTTTGCTTATACATACATAATCATGAGATTGTTTAATTGGTTTTATTTTAGGTTTACCTAGGTTAGAAAGTGTAATGATTTAGTTTTTATAGCCATGGATATGTTTTCTAAATTAAATTTTTTATTACATATCAAAAAAATAATAATTCATCTTACATTCTTGAATTTATTTTTAATGAGATTGTTATATTGCATAAGTTTCTAGAACTATTATTTTGGATAGGAATACAAATTTTTTGCGTTACTTTTAGAAACTATGTGAGAAATTTTGGTAACTAAGTTGTTTTCCATAATTTTCCGTCAATGAAATGATGGAGAATCTGAGGTAGTTAATAGGAATCTAGGTGATTTATTGCATGCTATTGTTTGTAGTGATCTCAAAACTTAGGAAGAATCATACCCTTTCATTAAGTTTGCTTATACTAGGAATTCTCATTTAGATATTGTTTATGTATTTAACCATTATCTCCTTTATATCTTTTACCTATTCCTTAAGAAGAAAGAGATAGCTTAGATTAAAAAAAGATGAATATGTAAAGAACCTACATGAGAAGTCAATATTGAACTTTTCAAAGAATACCAACTAATACATTAAGCAAGCTAATGAGAGAAAAGAAGAAATCGTTGATCCAAGAGATTGGGTTTAGGTACACTTAAGAAGATAGAGGTTTCTGAACAAACACAAGTCTAATATATAACCATGAGAAGATATACCTTCTCAAGTCATGGATAGAGTGAATAATAATGCTTACAAGATTGACTTACTAAGTGAGTATGTTATTCATATCGACTTACTAAATGAGTATGTTGTTCATACTATTTTTAATTTCACTAATTTGTTTCCTTTTAATTTATAGATGATGATGCTAATTTGAGGACAAAATCCTTTTTAGGAGAAGGGAAGAACTCAAAATTCATAAGGAACAACTTAAGTCCTTACCTTGTTGTCTTATTCCTTTTTAGTATTAGTTAACTCCTCACCCATTATTGCAAATTCGTTTACCTATTCCTTAGGTTTAGGCACTATATTACTAGGCAAAATCATTACGTATCTTTGTTTTAAAATTCATTGACTATAACTTGATTTATCTCCATATGATCCATCAAATGGCCATGTTCCCTAATTATATATCTTTATTAATATGTATGTTCTAGACCTTTCTAACTATCACTTGTAGTTTTTTATTACCATTTCTTCTACCCAAATATATAGTAGACCTTAAAATTTTATTTAATGTTCCACTAGTTTAGAATCTATCATCTACCTTTTATATTTATCTAGACAATTATAGAAGATCTAGACTTACATCCAAGTGGTTAGTTGAAAGGAGTTAAACATCTAATTAAAAGAAACAAGCTTTAGAGAAAGAAAAAATTTAAGAGGGGCTAGAAAAAATTTCAATTGAAGCAATGAAATTTATAGGAGATCCATTAAAGAACTTTGAAGGACTATGAACAAGGAGTATAGTAAAGAAGGCCAAAAAAATTTATCAATGATTTAATAGTGGATCTTTGTCTATAAAGCGAGGTTTGGCTACTTCAAAAGAATGATTTAAAGAATACAATATTGATTGCAAAGAAGCAACAATTTTTTGAAAAACTTTATAGAATGTAATAGAAAATAGTATTATATTAGTGTCTAGCACAAATCATGTACAAACTTTTAGAGATTTAAGAAATATAATGTAACTAGTGTTTAAGTCATACTTATGTTATGTTTTGGTCTTGCACTAGATTTTCACCTTAAAGAAACAAAGGAAATGAGAACTAGTATGGTCCTATGACTAGTAGTAGGCTTGTCTTTATTGAACACATATAAAATTCCATAATAATCAGTTAATATGCTTGCATTAGACACATCATTTAGTTATTTAGATTTTTGAAAATTTATAATGTTATTTTTCCCAAACTTTAGTTCTTAGGGTTTTTTACCCCTATAATTTTATGGCTATAAGTACATTATACACAATATCATTATTTATAATCAATAAAAAAACTTGGAGAGATATTTCTTCATTCTTGATTACAAAAACTCTTTTTTTAGGTTCTTTAATAACGTGTGATCATAACTAGCTTTCTATTGTCCATTAACCTTATAATCTTATCATATCTTATCTTTTTGTGACTATAGCAATTCATATCCTTTTTTTGTTCTTTTTTGTTTCCTTAAACTAAACTTGTACTAAAAAATGATCCTTAGTTCTTTTTCATATTGGTGCAATGGATTGACTTAGGTTATATAAGCTTCAAATCAAAGCTCTAATTAAAATGCTATCCTCGGTAAGGTTATCCACATAACCTTATCCTAACGATTAGTTTTCATCTCCAAATCTTTGAAATTATGATTTATACATGATGTATGCTAGACATACACTATTTTGAGCAATATTTTTATGTTATGTTGCTTATGTGTTAAATGATTTTAAAAGAGTTGATAGTTAATTTAAGAAGTTTTGTCATTTCAGATCATAATTCCGCTTATATTTGGAGAAGTAGAGCAATTAAACTGAAATAGAGCAATTTTATAAGATTTGGAGAAGGAAAACAAAACACAACAATATACATGATTTTGTATTGAGGTTAATATATATATGTGTGTGTGTGTGTTTGCTAATATTTTTCCAATGCACAGTACACATCCTATATTACCCCTTTGTATGAAGACTATAGTATTATACATAGTCTCAAATATGTACCAACTTTTATATTTTTAACTCTAAATAAATTCATATATAACACGATTAGCTGTAGAGACCTATTGTTAAGGCCATGTAGCTCATTAAAAGTTAGGTTTTTAGGAATTAAAGAAGAAAAAAGGCGAGAAAAGAGGGATTTTATTTAAGGAAATAATTTAACAGTCACTTTGAAGTTGTTTTGAATTAGACTTGATAAAATAATCAGAACCTAGGATGTCATATACTTCAATTCATTTTTTGATTTACTAAAATTTAGTTTTCTTTTGATTTATTCATGCTTTTACATTGATTGAATCAAAGGAATGAAAATAAAAAATTCAATATATGATTTGTGCACCGAAATTTGAGAGATAAGACATATGTTTAGGTTATAGTGTGAAAAAAAAGGGTTAGGCATAGGCTATTCGAGAAAAGGTCGTAAGATCTTCGAAGATTAGGGTAAAACATATCGAAAGAGTTCATAAAAAAGTTTTTAAAAATTAGGTTGTATAGATTTGGAAGAGATTTTGGTTGAATAAGGATTATATGTTAAGAGAAGAACATAGTTTATATTAGGAACTCTTACTAATCTAAAAGGCTAGAATAATTCATTAATTAAAAGTGAAATTGTATATAATATATTCTTAGGGGAACCTGGCATAAATTTAGTTAATTCATAGTTGTGTATATTCTTGATCATTGTTTTGCATTGGTACTAGGATTTGTTATTTATTTTATTTTCTTTATTAATATATTTGGAAAGGTTGATCTAACTTGTTAAGTTTATAGGTAGTAAGTAGTTAACCAGTTAATCCTACTGGTCTGGGGATATGCTATGAACTTGTAGTAAAAGAATAATATAATACATTAATATGTAAAAATCATTTGATAGTTAAAGATCCTCTATACCTTGTATTTGATGAGCCATTAATTGCTTCATTGTCATAATTATTAGTTATGGCAAGGGGATGTTCTTCTGGACTACTCTCTTTTAAAAAATCTTCTAATTTATTTCCTTCTACAGGGTATAAGTGGTATTACCTAGCATAATTTTAAAGACTAACTTGTTACCATCTCTCACATTATGGTATTATGAAAGCTAATTAATTAAACCTTGCCATCTTGAGGTAGGAGAAGTCATGTTACAAAGGATTTAAATTGTGTCTACTATATAAGGGGAAATTTTTCACTTGAAGAAAAGGAGTTCAATTTATTCAAAATCCTAATTAAAAAGAGCATAAGTATTATAGAGATTAGAAAAACCCCTCAACTTTTCTCTTACTGACATACAATAAATGAAAGAGGCTTGGGACTAGCTTGTCTGAACCAAATGAAATTTCCAATTCATTATTAAGGAATGGTTTCTCAACGAAACTCGACAAAATTCATTGGTAAAGATGATTGAGGGGTGTCTGCAACACTTGATGGAGTCTTTATAGTTATGGATGAGATTAAAGTTGTAGCTATGATCAGTAAGATAAGTTCTAGGAAATCGCTCAAAATATAGAGTTGCTCAAAACTGGGTTTATGAAAGCAGTGTTTAGGATAAAACTTCTTCATAATCAAACTCTATTAACCTGCTTAACAAAACCAAACATATCCATACCAAGACATTCAGAAGGCACCGTTGCTTATCTTGTGCTTGCCAAATGACTAAATCCTTCAGTGGTCCAATATTTCAAGGGAACATTACGTACATTGCTCTATTGAGGGACTTTTTTATTAGGGTTATGTAATTGTCTTTCAAGCTTCCAATCTTAGATGAATAAAGATTTGTAATTGAAAAAATAAGGATCTGATTCAATGATTTTCTAAGCTTGAGAACTAAATTAAACCTGAAAAGGGGAAAAAATTTTATTTACTAAAACTTCCCTCACGCCATGTTGTTTCCATTGAGGATGAGCTTAATTATTTATAATAGTGAATGGTGGCCTTTTGCCAGGGAAAAGCCAAGAAAAGTTGCATCCCATTTGGAAGATTCTTCCTTCAAAATGTAAATTGAGGAGGCTATTGTGTCTAGTTTTCATATCTTGATTTTGGTTATAAATCCTTATGTTTTGATCCAAATGTGACATAAATTGAGTTAAATTGGTATGGATGTTGCATTAATCATAATTTTGTCAATGAGGCATGAACTGCATGCAAGCCACAGCCTGCCACTTACATGCATAGTCATGACTTACATACACGGTCGTGCATGTGTGAGTCTGTACAGTCGTGCATGTGTAAGTCACGGAGTCACAACAGTGACTCACATGTCATAGTTGTCATAGTTGTGACATGTAATACACTGTTGTGACTTACTAATTTTCTTTATTTTCCGGTAATGTTTTAATCATTGCATGGCAACTATGGAGGTGAAGGGAACGAAACCTTAGACCTAGGAGCATAGTACAAATAGAAGGAGAAGGTGGCGGCGAAATACATTTTGCATTCATTCTTCACTCTTTGCACACAGAGACATTCAGGACCCATAAAGAGATAGAGAGAGAAGTGTGGAGGTAGAGAAGAAACAGAGCTTCAGCTGAGAGAAGAAAGGAGAGAAAACAGAGAGTAGGGTGAGAAGCGAGAAACACAGTAGAGAGGTGGAAACTTGGGATAGAGGCAGAAAGCGAGAGCTGAAGCTAAATCTTGGTGAACTTGAGCAACCATTTATCTAGGCAAGAAGAGAGCAGAGGCAGAAAGCGAGAGCCAATGCCCAAGAACTTGAGTTTGGCAGATACCCAACACCAACTTCTGTGTCCGAGAAATCTTCATTTTGTTTTCTCATCTTTATTTCATCTTTTTTTGATAATGTTAAACTCATTTATCTTTTATCTATTAACTTACTTTCTATATTATTGTTCTGTTGCTTGTTAGTCCATATTTAGTTTATTCATTATGTTCATCGCTTCTACATTTTTTTGTTTACATTTAAAATGGGATTGCACTATATGGAGATGATGAACTGTGTTTGTGCTATGATGGGCTAATTCCTTTTTCTTGAGAATTAATGTAGCTATTTTGGTCAATTATGCATAATTTAGTTATAGTTTTGTTTTCTTATTTATTGTTGTAGTTTCTAAGCTGAATGGGTGTAACAACATGATCAAAATTTACATTATTTTAGTATTAAACGAAGTATCGAGAGGATAAGTTTAATATGGAACAAGAAACCATAGACACTTAGATTAAGAATTAGAAATATATTAACTTAAGTGGTAATTAGTAATCAGGTTTCCATAATTAATTCGGATAATAATTTGTTGAATGCGAAATCTAGATTTAGTCTATTATTTGAGTTGATCTTAGAATCCGAATGACAATTTTAGTAATACAATTAACCAATCATTTCCCCTTAATTATGCATAGGAGATTAAATTAGTAAAATAAATTCTCAAAAGTTTTTCACTTCGATTTCTACTCGTTTTTGCTTCCAGTTGATTCAGTTTACCTTTTAGTCCAGTTGATTATTTTTCTTTAAAGTCTTTCACTCAACAATTCAGGATAGAGTGTTTAGGAATGCATTTTTTATTTTTAATTCAATTTTACCTCCGTGGGAGATGAACTTGGGTAATCACTACAACTACCTCGTATACTTGGGAGTATGATGGCCTAGGTAATTTATAGAACTTTCTGGCACAACAACTTTTTGGCATCATTTCCAGGAAGGTGTTTAGCTTTCTGAACTTGAATTAATTTTGATTGTTTATGTTTGTTCATGCATGCATGTTTTATGGTGATATTTTGTTAACATGTTTTGTAATTTTCTCTATTAATTTAGTGCTTTCCGTAGTTAATTTGTGCTAGGACGGAGAACTTTAGTTAGTGCTTTCTGTAGTTAGCTTATGTTAGGTAGGAGAACTTTAGGTAGTGAACTCACTTCGTTTATGCTAGGAAGGAGATTTTTGGATAGTGAAACTATCCCTTTTATTGATAACTTACACTGAAGACGAAGACCTTAAGAGGACTCTGAAGACAATCGCGAGGAACCCAAGTGTGAAGATCAAAAGAATAACAACAAGATGGGTTAAAGGCAGTTACTGATGAAGGAGTACATGAGATCGGTGATTAGTACTGCCACTTCGTGCGTACGTTTGGGAGAGGCAACTAAGAACTATGAATTGAAGAGCATCCATTATAATATGCTACCATCGTTCTATAGGGTTCCTGTAACATACCACTTCCTTAGAGCATATGCCCGAACATCCAGAGGATATTCAAGGGCATATCCCATAAGAATGGCACGTTAGAACAGTCATATTAACTTATTATGGCATCACATAACACAAGTATTCAAAATGATCAAATCTCCTAATTTCATTCACAAAATAAACATACTTACATTGTACTATCACTATTTTATATCCTTGTATTTACATTACGAACATTTGAGAGTTTACAACTCCATACAAAATGTTTAACATGAAATGAGAAGCTAAACAAACACATCCTAGCTAGACTCCTCAGATATCAGCTGTCCAAACCTTTGAGCCATTCTTGTTCTCAAAATGACACTACTAGAATTCTATTTGGTTGCCTTAGAAGCTAGAACTCCCTTGTACTTGAAAATCAACGTTGTAATTTTGATGAGTTTACGAACTCAGTGAGTGAACCATCACCGATATGTTCACTCTAGTCAAAATAAAAATGTCAAGTATATAACCAATTTCAAGAAGTTTAACACATCATCCAGTATTAAATCCTATATCACATTTTGTTATATTTTAACAAGTACGACTTTATACAAACATTTCATAACACTATTTTAGAGTGATCAATTAATTCATCTCAATCATTAATATGATTCATGTAAAGTTATATATATGCAAATGCACATGTAACTCCATTTTCATTTTACTTTGTTATGACGGAGCGCCTATTTACTGTCTTCTATCCGTTGTGGATACCGGACTCATTTCATCTACTGTCCTGTATCTATTGTGGATACCGGACTCATCATTACTGAGCCTGTGTGTAACATCCCGTTTCCTGAATTATGGAAACGGGTACACGTGAGAGCAATCGGAGAAATTTGGAAAACACATCTCAAGCTCATGCTTTTGTGAACAGTGATTTTTGCATATGAAAAATATCTGTACATGCATTCATGACATTCTTCCCGGTATAAGTGTGAATAAATGTGAATTTGGAAAAAAAATATGTTTTGTGTGTGTGTGTAAAATTGAATTGGAAAGGGTCATAATGATTTTCAAATTTTTAGAGAATTATAGGAATTTTTCGGGAATTTTTCGGAATTGTTTCCGGACCCGAAAAATTGTCAAGAGACAGAATAGAGGCTTCTCGGTAGAGAAATGACTGTCCAGTGGCACTGAAAATTTAGTCATATGAAGTTAAGAATTTTTGAATCGAGCCATTGAAATTTTGAGAGAAATTGGGAATTGAATTGGAAGAAAAATTTGTAAACCAATGAGAGTGTGACATGTGGCAAGTGACACATGTCA
>JAOQML010132809.1:0-16902 GCA_027568935.1 Erythroxylum urbanii | reverse complement strand
AGATTGTAACATCTTCGACTACGACTAGTATTTATAGCCTTCGTCTCTAACTGCTTCTTGATCTTTGATAACCGCTTTTTGATTCTTAATAACCGTCATTTAGTTGAGTTATGTAACTAACTCTAACTAAATAACTGTTCTAACGTGCTAATGTATCTTCATGGTATTGTCTATGTCTTCTTTGCGTCTGTGTTGCCTTTGCGTCTATGTTGACTTTATGTCTACATCTATGTTTTGATTTTGCGTCTGCATCTGTATTTATATTATCTTTACGTCTGAGTCTGTATTGTGTTTACGTCTGTATTTCAACTTTGCGTCTATGTGGTCTTTGCGTCTGTATTTCGACTTTGAGTCTATGTAGTCTTTGAGTCTGTGTTTCCTTCTGCGTTTATGTTCTGTGTTTTACGTCTGCGTTTGTGTTCTGTGTTTTGCATCTGCATCTATATTTATATTGTCTTTTTGTTTGGGTCTGCACACTTAACACACCTGTCAAAAATGTTCATTTGTTTCTAACATTATTATTATTTGATTGTCATCAAAATTAATCATCGTAAAGTCCTCTTGACTTAACAATATACATCCTCCAAATATAACCTATGACCACTAGGAAAGTCCAAGATAACTACTCGCACTGATTCTGCTGAAACATAGGATCCATCTGCTCTCTTGACTTGAAACTGGACTTTTTGTAGTCTTTTTCTTTACTAGAACCTTTACAAAAAATTGCAAACATGGGTAGTGGCTCCTGAATCTAATATCCAAGAATTAGAATATGCCATATTTCTAGTTCTTAACAAACTTAGAAAATCTATACCTTGTTTGATTTACTCAGGGTAGACCACATAGTTTCTTTTCCAGTGACCCTGCTCACCACATTAGAAACATTTTCCCTTGATGTTCACTTTGGCTTTCTTTTTCATGGGTTAGGCCTTGACCCCTGTTTGGACCTTCTTTTTGATTGGACCCTTCTTCTTTTGCTTGCCCTTACCCTTGGGCTTAGAAGAAGATGCTACATTAGCTTCTGGCCCATGAGCCTTGATATTTAATATCTCCTCCATATTTTGGAGGGTATTCATCAACTCATTCAAGGTATAATCCTTACTGTTGAGTTTATAGTCCAACTTAAACTGCTGAAAAGAAGAGTTTAAACTATTGATGATCATAATCATATATGTGTCTGCATCCATGTCTGCCCCAAGCATCTCAGCCTCAGTGACTGCAAAGATTACTTTAAGTATGTAATCCCAGACTGGATCACCAGGTTTTTGTCTGAGATTATGAAAGGTTTGGATAGCTTTCACCCTTACAGACCTGGTCCTCACACCAAACATCTTATGTAGGTGATGAACCATTGCACTAGTAGTTTTCATACAAGCAATTTGCTTTTGCAACATGCTGCTGACTGAAGCTAGAATATAGTACTTAGTAGTCTTATCAGCATTCTGCCATTGCTCATATTGTTGGACTTGCTCAGGAATTGAATCTCCACTAGGAGGTGCAAGTTCATTTTCAGTTAATACCCATGAAAATCATTCATATTGAAGAACAATGCCAAGGTTACGTCTCCATTCATTAAAATTCTCTCCGTTTTCCAATTTGTGATTTGTCAAGAGCAAGGTAAGTGGATTCATTTTGTGGTTGATTATGTCTGAAAATATAAATTATTAAAGAATGAGTATACTAGTCAACAATATTGGAACTTTGCATAAAATCATGATGCATGTATGCATGATGATATAGTTAAAAAAACTTTAAAAAAATTAAAACTTTATACGACGGTTATTTTTCTTATCTATAAAGGACTAAGTGATGATGGACTATCTTATCCATTAAAAGAAAAAATAGAATCCTCCCACTCAAAAAATTACCAAGCAGCTTTATGCCTAACCTTTTAAGAAGCGCCATGATTTAGTCCATACTTTTTCCAACAGAGCTACAGTGGGTAGGATATTGATAAAATATGTTGAGTGTATAACCATATGATTCATTCATTAAAGGTACTTGCAAACCATGCCTCGGTGGGAGGTCACATTCGCTACCTATAAATGGGCTTATCCTTTAAGAGACCCAAACTATGCAAGATTTAGGATTCATACCCTCCGGTGGGGAGTAACACTTCACCACATGCAAATGAGCCATCATATGGAGACCATGGACTCTCATATGAGAATCCTCTCCCACTCAATCTTTTTGGGCTTTAAGTTTTAATAAATACCATTTTATCTAAATGCAATTTATTATCCATCCTATATTGTTTCATCATATATCTCATACATAATGAATGCATGGCAAAGCTTAGGGTTGGCAATTTTCTAAATGATATGCAATGACATAATATCACATATTATTTGCATTCATTTATCCATTCATCACATGAACTAATAAGCCACTTTTGATTGTCCATCCTAGAAACATAAATACAATTACAAGGCTTTTAGGCCCAACAGAATCTTCTTGGACTTGGATCTTCCACTTCGAACTCTTCACTCACATGACTCGGCCTATTTGGTAAAAAGTTTGCAATGGTCTGTTTTTTCCAACAAAAATTTGATTTTCACAAAACCAAAATTTGTCCAAAAGAAAACAAAAATCTGCACTTATTTTTCAAAAAATTGAAGCTTATGAATATGAAATAAAAAATTCCAACACTTGTAAAAACCGAAACTTTGGATTTTCATAGAACCGAAAAATTTGTTAAAACAAAATTCCAGCCCTTTGGTCTTCATAAAACCGAAATTTGGCCAAAACACCATAATCAAAAACTGAAACTTTACCTCTTCATTTCTTTAATCCATAACTTCTTCATCTTCATCATTACATGATTTTGTACATTACA
The DNA here is from genome assembly GCA_027568935.1 of Erythroxylum urbanii. Taxonomy (NCBI): domain Eukaryota; kingdom Viridiplantae; phylum Streptophyta; class Magnoliopsida; order Malpighiales; family Erythroxylaceae; genus Erythroxylum; species Erythroxylum urbanii. The sequence goes on along the minus strand of JAOQML010132809.1, from coordinate 14,066 downwards.
TAATCAAGGAAAACAGAAAAATGAAGCCAAGGAAGAAACATGATGATGAAATGCCACCCACCTTGTTACAAACCAAATGAAGAAAACTTACAAGGTAACTTTATAATCTACAGACAACCAAAAGAGCAAAACATACACCATATATATTTCTATCACATAAAAATATGCAACATACAAAAATTGCCAACCCATGCACACATATAGGAACTGAAATCATGCATAAGAAAATGGCTCTGATACCAATTGTTTGATCGAAAACTTAAGCATACAAGATTTGGCTAAAACGGTAGATTTCAAAACTTTTGTTTTCGGAAATCAAATTTCAGCGGAAGCAATATAACCAAATCAACATGCCAAGCCATTCATGATACGGTATAAGGAAAATATTTAACATAAGAATAAGAAGGTAGAATTATACCGACTCCTTTGCTACAACTTTAACACCTCGCTGTGCTATCCTATCCTCGGCAATGTATCCTTTCTAGGTGATGTATCCTCTTCTCATTATTATATCCTCGACCATTCCAATCTACCACATGTTCTCCTTGGATAACTTGGTTAACAAGATCCTTTAGTGGGAAATGAAAAGAAAACTTGAAAAGATTTTTCCTTAGAAAAAGAAGCCAAAGATGAGACACTGCTCATGCAAATTTCGGCTATCTCATGTAAGATAGGAGAAAGAGACAAAAATTCAACAACCCCTTGTAGTCTTTCTCTCAATTTCGGTTAAGCCTTAAAGAAAGAAGTGAAGTACATCCAATGCATCGTATCCTTCCTTAATCAATCATAAAGAAGCCAATGAATGAGACTCTTCTTATTTGTTTTAAGATGGCAATATGAAAAGACCAATAACCTAAAATGATACATCTCATTTTTAGACTTTTGATGAAAGAAAGAAGAGGGTCCAACAAATGCCCCTCTTTCTTCTTTAATCCATTGAACGCTAAATGGTTACATGCAATCAATAGAAGATAACCATTAAACTATTTAATGATAAGGTTATAACTCCATTTAATGATGATAAAGCATGTTAAAAACCATCTTAAATGTAGCAAACCAATGCTAAATGTGTAGCTGCACATTTAGCCTACTAAAACTGAAACTTCACCTCCTTTTATCTTTAATAACTTTGATTTAATTTAATTAATCAAATTAAACCAAATTCTAGCCTATTTCTAAATGTTCACTTGGGCATCTAATTAAAGTAACCCCAACATTCAATCATAGGCTTTAAATTTTCTATTTTCTTACTTTGCTTGAAAACCTTCCTAGAAGCCAAATGGGAAATCTACTTAGACTTATATAATCCAAGCTCCAATAAGCTCGGAATTATTTTAATCTCATTAGAATTAATTCCAGCTTATTAACTAAATGTTATTCTGCTGAAAACAATTAGTTGAGCTCTTTAATTACTAAATATTATGAAAACATATGTTTCAAATAAGATGTCCAATTGCAAACTCTAATATGAATCATGTAATAGCCATCCTCACAATAACGGGTAAAATTACCGTTTTGTCCTTATGTTGATTTTTCCTTCTAGATCTCCCGTTTTACTCTATATGGTGATTAACACACAAGATCTCATCTTGGTATTAAGACTTGATGGGTAGCTAGCCCATCAAACTACTGGTGCCAGTTTAATCACCAATCTCCTTAAAACATCTAAAAGTGATGATATCACTATAAACTCTTTATTTGAGTGAATGTTCCCTAATACATGTTTCAATTAATAATTCCAACATGCAGACACTAGATTGATACTTTGTAAAAATCCATTCCTATCATATCAAGAATTATAATGAAACACATATGAGTTCACCACTCATTAAGATTTTGATCCATAATAAATGTATATTACTTACAAAATAATCTCTATACCTTATGACTAGTTTTATTATGCTCATAAATATAAAAACAAACTCTTTTGTTTTATTAATAATAAATATTTTCATTACATAAAATAACTGGGAAAAATTAACTTATAAGTAAATACACTTGCTTTCCAGGGCACTATATTTACATAACTCCAATAGGTATGAAAGTCATGGAAGGATCCTTAGGTCTCAAAGCCTCATACTGTTGTGAAACTGAAGATGATGCAGTCGCTCTAGATGGTAGAGGTGGTATAGATATCCCAATATGTCCTACCATCTACATTAATACCTCCTCCATCCATTTATTATGGGTCTTTTGTCTCTCCATTTGCTTTGTTAGTGCTTCCTTGTATATTTGAATAGTGCGGGATTCCCAAGATCTACCCCATGTGCTTCTCCAATCAAGGTATCTTCAACTAGTCCCAATGCCTAGGTGGTGTTAGTGCTGTAGGTGATCTTGGACTAGTCTCTTTCTTCGTTGCTCTGTCCGTATGGGATAGTAGTGAGCCTTGTTTGAGTAGCTACTTTGTTATATTAGGGTGATCCCCATCTGCTCCTAAAATTCCTTGCTTGTCTAGAAACTTAATAAATTAATTGATATCTTCTATTGGTCCCCTTCTGTTATGTATCATATACATACTCTCTATGAAATCCAAATTGAGTGTAACTATGGTATCGATTGGTCTTATCAATGGTAGCATCCCAAAGACTCCCATCCTTTTTGCTAACTGCATCACATATAAACCAACATAGATAGTACCTATCTTCCTCTCTTCACTATAATGCCTAAATAATTGGGCTAAGTTATGGCACAGCTAAATCAATATTCGCTCACCTATACTCCACAAGTAGTAAATGTCTAAGTTATCAATGAATTTAAAGTTATCATCTTGCCCACTCAGTGTACAACTCAAAATATCATGGATGTATCTTAGTGCAGGGAGTCCAAGGGTGGACATTTTGTATTTTTTAAGATTGTACTCATCGTCCTCATTGATGGTGCACCAGAAGTCTCATAGAAACATCTCATAAAGAAAGTACAGATAAAGGGCTAACATCCTCTTACATCCCTATAAACTCCTGGTCATAAAAACCCATCATCACTAGAAAAGTTCGTGTAACTCATATAATCTCCACGAACATCCTAAATTGGATCATGCCTAGTCGATCCTAATTATAGCAGCCTTTTTCTATAAAGAATATGGAGAGCACCTCGAGAATAAGCTCCTAATACAAAGGCTCCACGATCTCAAAGAAACGAGACCACACTCTCACATTGATTAAGTTCTGAATTTGCAAGGCCAAGCTGATCTACTCCAAGCCTCCCAATCGATAAATCTATTGGTTTGAAACCTCTTCTCCTTATACCTCTGGTATTGCTCCTCGTTGGTTTTGGCATAAATAAGTTACGTTGCTTCAATGAATGTACTACATTTTCTCCCTCTTGTGGTTGGCAGACTTTACTCAGGTCTCTAGATGAACCTTCGCCTTCATGCCTTTCTTTGGTATCGACTTCGCTCTTCATTGTCCCATTACCTGAAACTAAATAAGTTTGAGAAAATAGCAGATAAAAGTATTGTGAAATTGCGAAAACAACTAACTAAAAATAAAATTAAAGATATAATAAAACCAAAAACAAATAATATAAAATACATAAATAAATAAAATAATTAGAAAATTAAAAAAATAGTTAAATTAACAAAAAATTAAAATTAAAAGAATTTCAACAAATAAAACTAGTTTAACAATGCAATTACACATTTAAACCTAAAAATGAAAGTAAAGTACCTAATCTAACAATTGCCCATCATTGACAAAATTAAACATCTAATTTGTACAAAATTCAAATGAAATTAAACTATAAACAACATCAATTGACAATTAAAATAACAAAATAATCCTAATTGTATAAAACTCATCACAATTCAACATTTAGTGAGCAAAATGGCATGCCCAGGTCAAATGTCATCCGATTCCCAGGCAATTTATGAAATTGAATAATTCATATGAAAAAGGATAAAATTCAATTTTTAAACCAAAATCAAGCACATAATCAATCTAAATCACACTAAAATGCAATAAACCCTAACCTAACATTTTAGGGGTGAAAATCCCTAAAATAAGCAAAATATCCAAAAATCCTAGCATAAATCAAGTGAAATAAATGAAAGAGCTTACTCGGTTGTCACAATATAAGCAGAAAACACTAAATTGGGTTGTACAATGAGAGGGTGTAATGGTGGGTGGCATAAGGAATGAAGAAAATGATAGAAATGAAGAGAAATAGGGATTTTAAAATAACTAATTCTTACTTATATTGTTGACTTTGTGTAACTAACTGTACAATTCATAGATGTGTGAATTTTTTAAGGTACATGGGCGTATGAGTATCACGGACTTATACAATTAGATATACAACGTGTAACTAACCGTACAAGTCATGCAAAGTTGTGTACCATGACAATGTAGATCTTTTATGAACATGTGAAGGCGTACGAAAGATTGCGAACTTATATAGTTAGATAAATAGTAGTGTAACTGTAAGTGTATGAGCATTTCTATGGACCATGTAGGTCTATATAAACATTTGAGCCTATTGAAATCAAAATTGTGTATACACAAGCTTATACACGAGTGTGCATATGACAAAACTTCTTTAAAAACTTAAAAATGTTCACTCAAAGTCATAAATTCAACACACATACCATAACATAAAAAATTTACACAATCAGATAAGGATGCTCGATATCCTATCATAAAAACACCAAAAAGTCACTAAAATCCTCTACTAACACTAAAATGGGAAAAAATAAAATAAAAATGAAACTTATCATAATTCTTGGGTTACCTGATAAGTGTAAATTGCATCGTGTTTGAGGGCATAGTTTGATATATGTTTAGTCGTTAATTTGATCATTCAGTATGTATTTAGGTTAGAATTGTGTTAGTTTGTTAATTATTTGTGTTTTAAGTGTTTTATGGGTTAGTACAAGCTTTTAAGCTTAAATATTATGTTTTTGAGGTACCTTAATGTGTTTGTTAGTGTTCCATGATCAATATCGAAGAATGAAGGAGTTTCAGAGGGAACCTGGTCCATAACATAAGGCCATGATCGTGGCAAGCAAGGAATGATCGTGATAGAAGCACCAGGATTGGCCTACGATAATGGCATGTATGTCACAATCGTGACAAAGAGTTTACTCAAGGGCCATGATTGTGTTGTATAGGCTATGATTGTGGCCAGTGTCGGGACAAACGTGGGGATACTTCTAGACTTAAGTTTTCATGGGACGTTCCCAAAAAGGACTCTAAGTTACCCTAAATAGAAAACCTTATAAGAAGAACAGGTGGTGAGCAGAAAAAGGGGAGTCTTCATTCAGCCATACTTGAAACCCTAAAGAGAAAATACCAAAAGAGAGAAAGAATAAGAAGGAAGAGGAAGAAGTAATCTCGACGAATTGCTTCAATCAAGAGGCTTTCTGATGCTACCGCCTTCCCATATCATCAATTCTAAGTTTCTATTTCCTTTTCGTTTCAAGTTTATTCATGTAAAAAGTTGGGATGGATTATACGATGATAGATGGTAGAATGATGATGATGTTCTAACTCGCCTTTAGGATTTTATTTTGATTTAATGTTATCTAAGTTGATTTTGTGTCCTTTAAATTGGGTACTATGATTTGTTATGTTTCTTGCATAATTTGGTAATAAACTGAGAGGGTAAACTGGATAAAAACAATTAGATCAGATTAAAGAGAGTTAGGAGATTCAATAGAACTCCTGTGAGACCTGATAGTTTATTAGAGTGCTTTAGACTTTTTGAGTGGAAAATAACTACTAGTTTTATGCTCAAAATCACAAGTATACGAGTTGCAACTTGTAGTAAAAAGTGGATATCGATCTCAGAAGAATTATGCTTAGGCACCACTTAATTCAGATTGATCTTTGTTTAAGAACCAAATTTTTAAATAGATATAAACTGGAAACTTAAATTAAATTAAACAACTATCAATGCACAAATGATAATGTCAAAATGCAGAAACTTGGAACTCAAGATTTTAACAACTAAAGATCACTTTTTCCCTATCTTATCTCTCTCCTATTTTGTTAATTGAATTGTGCCTCACTTAAGATGTCCTAATGTATTAACTACCCTCTCTCAAGGTGTAATTAATTGTCCCTAACCAAATTAAATGGAGATGATTAAACAATCTCTCAATCTACAAAATCAATCCATCAATTCAACTAATTATTAAGTTATCCTCTGGGTGATCGATTAAATTAGCCAAGATCTCTCTTTAACTAATTAATTAATTTGATAAATGTAGGTCTATAGAGTGACAACTCTCATTTTACAACCCTCTACAAATAACCCAACTCAATCTCTCAGTATATTGTAAGGTATAATTTCACCATTCATTAAAAGCTTCATTTATTCAAATCAACAAAATAAGAGTTCAACAAGAAGTTTAAAAGTAATCTTTACAAATAAATTAGCCACTCATAATGGCATTAACATCCTCAACAATCAAATATTCCATCATATAAATGCTAGAAGAGAAAAAAGAAAGAAATCTAAATAAATCAAACCCCTCCTCTTCTTTGCCCAAATCTGGAAAATTCGACTATGGGTATGCTCTTTTCGCAATTGTGAATGAAAAACCTTGAATCTCTACCTCTCCCAAAACTCTAAACCTACGTTTTTACTCAAAGAGGCAAGTCCCTACCGAAGCTCTTTTGTCCATAGGGGTTTATAACCTTATATAGTCATGAAAACCTAAAAAATAAGTGAACTCCGTGTTTATCTTCGGGTTAGACATCCCACAATCATGGGAATTGGCATGAAACACATGATCGTGGGTTTTTACATTATAATTCCTCCTCGTCTCTTCTCCTCTCTCGGTCTCTAGCTTAGTGAAAAAAGTTGCCACCTCCATTCCTACATCAAAATAATCAATTGTTACCTTAAATCAATATCAAACATCAAATAACACAATGAAGATCAAACTAAATAAGAACTTACAAAATAAATCCTAAAACACAACAATAATAACCTATTATGCAAGAATCACATGCCAAATACTTAGAAAAACAAATACTAATGCATAACTATCAACTTCCCAACACTTAAATCTGTGCTTGTCCTCAAGCAAAATCAAACACAACTAATCAATTCCATCACTTCATTTTCACAAAGATTAAAACATACAATTCCTCAAATTTTGGCCAACTCAAATGTCAAGCTACTACACATATCATGACTACTTTTCATTAGTGTATATAAGCAAAGTCAACATATGGTTACTCAAAGATAAGTATCGATGTAAAATGAATCTTCCTCATGGTTTCACTCATTTCTCTCAAGTGTTTGATGGTTAATGTTTCGTTCAAGCTCTATAAAGGAAACTACACTAACATAAGCTTGCTAATACACCAATTCTCCTCTATAATGATTGCATGCATAAATAGATCAAAAGGACTTACTTAGGGTTGTAATGTGGTAAGGATAAAGGGTTTAACACAAGCATTCATAAAGTAAAAAATGGTCAAAGGGATAACAAAACCTAACTCTGAGATACATAAATGTAAATATACTACTACTCCACACTTGTAAATGCTACAAAAATGTTCTTTTTTCCTTTCTTTTTCTCTTTTTTTTGTTTTTTATTTTTTCAATAACATGGAAGAAATAATAAACAAAATAGCAATTAAATACAATATGATTCAAAGGCAGAAGTACCACTCAACTCATCTCAAAAAAATTATAGCAAAAATTCCAACTAATAGATCACTTAATACTCTACTAAGCTTGTGAATAGGTAGGTTAATGGGGTTTTAGGTTTTAAAATTTGAGGTGCTTTCAAGAAACAAAACGATTAAGGCTTAATGAGGGTAGTAAGGGATAATAAAAGTTAGGTTATTTAAGCCAAGGGTTTGGGCCTTAATCATCTCTATTAAGCATGCATCCAGTAGACTCAAACCAATTCAAAACAAGCTTTGAAGGTAATAAACTAAGGAAGCATGACACAAATAAAGAAATAAAATAACTATAGATGGAGTCATATAGACTCAATCCTCACATTAGCTCAAATGAAAATTCATTATGCATCTCTACACTAACCTTATTGCTCAAGTGTCAAATTGTGAGTAAGCTTATGCAGCCAACTACTTTTCATCACTCAATATGGTTCACTCTCTACTCAAGTAACCTAATTCGAGTTTAACCATGCATTCAATCCCAATCTAACTAGCATGACATAAATCTTATGGAAAAACAAATCAGAATGATTTAATTGTGGTTCTATTGCTTAGCACAAAACAAAATAATATGCCTAAAACATGCACCATATTTAAAAAATGCAAACTGTGACCAAAACAAACTAAAACAATGCAATTGACAAAGCAAATGTCACCTCCCTATAGTTAGAGAACACATTGTCCTCAATATGACAAGCCAACCAAAAAATAAGGTACAATGACATCAAACCAAACAAAAAAAACATCAAACCAAAAAAAAAGAAAAAATAACTAACAAACTAATTAAAACAATGTAAAAAGTTTAGGGTCAAGAAGCTCATGGAGATTGTGGTGGCAAAGGCATTAAAGAAGGGACTTCAATATTAGTCCTCTGGATGAACTTGAGGAATTTCTTCTTTGTGTACCACTACTCCTTATGCAGTTGTCTCATCGAGGTGCCGAGATCATTAATTTACAGCGTCATTTGTTGATGATTAGAGGCCATCTAGTCGAGGATTTATTGGAATCTATCAACCTCTGTTGTTACAGTTGGTTCCTCTTACATTACTTCTTCTTGGGGCTCTGGGGGCGCCTAAGATGTGGATGGTCGAGAATTGGCTACATCCTTGCCCTTTCTATTCTTAAATGCAGTACACATTTGAGGATTTTGGAGCTATATAAAATGGGGCTCCAAAATTTTAGAGCATCTCAAATAAGATACGTCAAACATATCATATCTAGTCATACGCATACTATCCACATCAAGATTATAATATAAAGCCAGAGTAGTAACAATGTATGACATGCCAAAATAAGAGCTTTTCTTATTAAAATAACTCAAAATAGATTGAAAAATCTGATAATGCATATTTATTTAGATTTTATGATCCATGCACCAAAGGAAGAAAAGTTCCTTAGCCGAGCACTTATTGCTTTAATTTTTGTTAAAAACCATTAAGCACATAAACTTATGAAGAAGCAAGTGTTGGATGCTACGAATTAAAGTATTTAGCGCATTCCTAGAGTCAAAACTGGTTTCATCCGTTAGAATTTTCCAATAATCATCCACATAAAAGTCATCATGATCATCCAAAACTTTAGTGTTCGATAAATAAAGTTTATAAGTATGGCCACCTATCCTAAACTAGAATGTATCCATTTTAGGATTGTGGTGCATAGAGGTGAAAAATTCAATAGTCATCATAGGATATATTGGCACATCACAACGGATTAACCGACCCCAACCAATATTCGTAACTAATCTTTCAATGTTTCACCTTAATCCTAGATTTTCTAATAGCTCAAAATCAAAGTGTCTAGCAGGCATTAAATCTCTATCCTTAAAGTCGCGATATTGCATACCTTCGTCTTTTGAATAGTGGCCACTATATTCGATTTACCTTCTTCAGAGACTTGAAGGCATAGTTTATCAGTTGGTTTTTAGGAGAATTGCTTCTTTGGAGCCATTACAAGATAATAATCTGCAAAAATAAGAAAAAGAGATGTGAGCACGTTTTTTAGAGAGAGAGAGAGAAAATCTTACCAAATCCTTGGATTTTTGAGAGATTAATGTGAAATAAGTGTAAAGGAATGAAAATTTGATGGAAGAAGTGAAGAAAATACCAAGATTTGATTGTAAGATGAAGGATTAGAGAGATTGGGAGAGTGGGTTTCGTGGTTTGTAGAGAGAGATTGTGAAAATTTGAAGAATGAAGAAAGAAGAAGAAAAGGGGGAATTTAAAAATTTTCGGATTAGGGTAGGAATCCCTGTCTTTCCCACGATGATGGGTTAAGGCTCCAGAAAGATTCTAGAGAGCCTTCCCATGATCGTGGGAATTAACCTCATTCCCATGATCATGGATTAAGGATCCAGAAACGTTCTGGAAAGCCTTCCCACGGTCGTGGGAAACACGTCAATTCTCATAGTTGTAGGTTACCCTAATTTTTCGAACTTCTTAAACCTCTTCCAAGCTTAGCATGCATTTTCAACACTCAATCAACCTGCAAACACATCAAAATCACCCAACCAAGAAGAAATTTGAAGAGAAAACAAGTTAAAACTAAAAAAAATCCAAATAAATGCTAAACAAACTCAAATCAAACATAATCACAATTAAATAAATCAAAAAAACAAGTAAAAAAACAATCAGAGGAAAATAAAATTCTATATGTTTCCTCCCATGTAGCTGTTCTTTTAACATCGGTAGCTTGACTCTCTCCTTGTACTTAACGTGGTTCAAATGAATGGTGCAATGGTAGTGTAATCATTGATCTCAAAATCTGCACATGAGCTACCATGTTATGTATTCCACCTTCCTTATGATTCTCCTTCCTTAGCCTTCTTCTATGTGGTCGTTTCTTTCTGAATTTGTTCCCAGGATCCTTATTATCTTCCCATTATCTTCAAGGTTCCATTTCCTTGATATTAGTTGGAGATAGAGGAGAAATATTGTCTTTTTTTGACACTTTGAAGGTTATTGGCCGCTTTCCTACCCTCAGAGTTAGTTACCCCCCATCAAAGTCAATTATTGAGCGAGAAGTGACTAGGAATCGGCATCCAATGACCATAGGGGTTTCCGCATCTTCTCCAATATCCAATATATAGAAATCTATAGGAATGATAAATTTATCAATTTGTACTTGCACGTTCTTAATAATCCCCTTCGGTTGATGAACTATTCTATCAGCCATTTTTACTAACATCTTTGTGGGTTCTAACTCTTCTACTAAGTTATAGGGCATCATATTGATACTTTCTCCCAAATCCATGAATGTCCTATCTATGTTGACTCCATTAATACTACAAGGATTGTAAAATCCCCTGAGTCCTCTTTCTTCAGTGCTATCTTAGGGTTTCCTTTCACTATGTGCTCCTTAACCTTCTTCTTGACTGGTTCCTTTAGTGTGAGCCTTGTTTGTAGTTATTTCGTTATATCCTCAACCTTCTTTGATTCAACCTTCTTAAAATTCCTCATTGCCCTATATGAAATTGACTTCTGCTGAGTTAGAATAGGGTATGGAATTTCAGGTTGAGGTTCCTTGATTGGCTTAATTACATGTTCACTTTGAAGGAATTTCATAATTACTTATTTTTTTCCTTTGTCTCAGTCCTCCTTCATATGTTCAAGTTCTTTTTCCTGGGTCTGAGTGACGGCTATGATCCATTCCTTTGGGTTAGACTCGTATTGCTTGGTAGATTACCTACACTTCTAGAAAACAAAGCATTAGCAAGTTGACCTACCTAAACCTCTAAGTTGTGGATTGATGAGGCATGGTTCTTCACAATCTGATCAAACTTTTCCTCCATTCTTTTTTGACTTTCCTCCTAGCTACCAAGCACCCTCTTTTGGTTCTCTTCTTGAGTTGTCAGTTTGGACCCCAAAGCATCCATCAATTTTCCCCCTTTTCTCTCTATAGATCTAAGTTGATCTTGCTAAAATCCAAGAGGTCCTTGTGGTCTTGCTTGGCCATCTGTATTGTTAGTACTCCAAGAAAAATTTGGGTGATTTTCCACCCCAGATTGTAAGTGTTAAAGTAAGGATTATTACCTCTTTAAGGTTGGCCCAAGTAATCTACCTGCTCTGTACCACTAGCTCCCATAAAAAAACATTTAGTTGAGTCGTGGTTGTTTTTCCCACATAGCTCACACTGTACTTGCATCACTTTGGCTATAGATGAAGACGCTCCTTGCTTATTGCTCAACTGCTTGGTAAGGGTTGTGATTTGTGCCTATAAAGTTATAAAAGAGTCAATTGGTATCATACCTTTTTGCTCCTATCTACTCCTCTCACTTGACCACATATAACTATTGCTCGTCAATTCTTCCAGAAGGTCCTGAGCTGTATCAATAGTCTTTCTCATCAAAGAACCTCCTCAAGCTGCATCTATGGTTCTTTTCGTTCTCTAATTTACACCATTACAGAATGTCTGCAATAGGAACTCCCTCAGAAGGTTGTGGTGGAGACAACTTCTCTGTAATTCTTCAAACCTCTCCCAGGATTCATATAGAGACTCCCCGTCACTCTGTTGAAAGTTTGTGATCTCCTTTATAATTCTTGTTGCCTTAGTCAATGGGAAGTATTTTGTAAGAAATGCTCAGGCTATCTGCTCCCAAGTAATGATTTGCCCTGAACTGAGAGAGTTAAACCATGCCTTCGCCTGATCTCTCAAAATGAAAGAAAATAGCTGCAACTTCACAGCATCATCAGACATCCCATTGAACCAAAAGGTATCCCTAATCCCTATAAATTTCACAAATGGGTGTTATGATCTTCGTTGGCCAGCCCATAAAATTGTACACTACTTTAAAGTATATTGAGAAGTGCCGACTAAATCTCGAAATTATTGGCTTGAATCACTGGCCTTACAACTCCTTGAGGACTGAAACCTAGCTTCACAAAGTCCATCAATTTCCTTTCAGTTCCTCCTTGCTCTCTTCCTTATCCATATTTCTTTGTATAATGTTTTGGCGCTTCACTCTTCTCAACTCTCGTTCGTGCCTTGTCATATCGGATAACTCTTCTTCACTAAATTTAGTCAATCTTTGCCGGCTACTTGTGTTCATGCTCCTGCAAATACACAAGGAAAAGTATCAAAAACTCTTAAATCAAAGTAACTTAAACTAAACAATATGCTAAACAAACAATCCCTGACAATGGGCCCAAAAACTTCTTGAATGGAAAACTACAACTAGTTTTATGCTTAAAACTGCAAGTATACGGGTTAGACTTGTAGTGAAAAGCAGATATCGATCCCATAAGGATTGTGCTTAGGCACCATTTAATTTAGATTATCTTTTTTTAAGAACCAAATTTTTAAATGGATATAAACGGGAAACTTAAATTGAATTAAACAACTAACAATGCACAAATGATAACGTAAAAGTGAAAAAACTTAGAACTCAAGATTTTAATAACTAGAGATCACTTTTTCCCTATCTTATCTCCCTCCTATTTTGTTAATTGAATTATGCCTCATTGAAGATGTCCTAATATATTAACTACCTTCTCTCATGGTGTAATTAATTATCCCTAGCCAAATTAAATGGAGATGATTAAGCAATATCTCAATCTACAAAATCAATCAACCAATTCAACTAGTTATTAGGTTATCTTATGGGTGATCAATTAAATTAGCCAAGATCACTCTCTAACTAACCAATTAACTTCATGAATGTAGGTCTATAAAGTGCCAACTCTCATTGTACAACCCTACACAAATAACCTAACTTAATATCTCAATATATTGCAAGGTATAATTTCACCATTTGTCAATAGCTTCATTTATTCAAATCAACAAAATAAAAGTTCAACAAGAAATTCAAAAGTGATCTCTACAAATAAATTAGCCACTCATGATGGCATTAACATCCTCAACAATCAAATGTTCCATCATACAAATGCTAGAAGAGAAAAAAGGAAAGAAATCTAAATGAATCAAACTCCTCTTCTTTGCATGAACTTAGAAAATCTAGCATTAGTATGCTCTTTTCCTAATTGTGAATGAAAACCCTTGAATTTCTACCTCTCCCAAGACTTTAAATTTACATTTTTTTTTGGCAAGTCATGTTCCCGACGTCCTACGTGACATCTGGATGCGCATCCCACAAGGGAGGAATTCCCCACCAGGTCAAACCTCAAATGTAAACTCATTTCACTTACCTTTGATCCTTTCACTTTGTTTTAATCCATAAATTTCAAAAATAATATCAAGAGTTATAAATTTGTATTGTGAGGTAGAAAAATATCTTAGAAATCCAACGCTTTAAAAATCAGGTCAATCGGAGGTCGGAAGAAAAAGTTATAGCCAAAAGAGTGAAAAAAGGTTAAAAATTCGAAAGGAAAAATCAGAAATTTCACCCATACCTTGTCGCACTGCGCGCGTCTCGCGGCCGCCAGAGGCGCAGCTAAACGCTGGCACCCGTGACCTCCTCGCGAGCATGAAGCGTGCGCT
>JAOQML010132798.1:0-31609 GCA_027568935.1 Erythroxylum urbanii | reverse complement strand
TGTTTCAGATCATCCCTTTCCCCCTTTCTAACCCCCACGTACCTACTTGCCTTGCATGTAAACTGTGACTATAGGTGGTAGGTTGTTTTTCCCACCAAGGGTGCCTAGCAATCGTACCAACGGGTTATTTTGTCCACTTAATGACCGTTCCAACGGGCTATTTTTCACACCAAAGGTGCCCAATAGGCTGTTTTGCCCACCAAAGGTGCTTAGAAACCATGCTAACAGGTTGTTTTGCCCATCGGTGGTGCCTAACAACTATGTCAATGGACTATTTTTCCCACCAAAGGTATGCCAATAGGCTGTTTTTCCCACCAAAGGTGCTTAATGACTGTGCCAACAGGCTATTTTGCCTAGCGAAGGTGACTAACGACTGTTCCAATGGGTTGTTTTTCCCATTGAAGTTGCCTAATGACCGTGTCAACCGGTAATTTTATGCACCCAAGTTGCCCAGTGACCCTCCAAATAGGTAGTTTTACCTATCGAAGGTGCCTAAGAACAGTGCCAACAAGTTGTTTTGCCCGGCCAAGGTACTTAACAACTATGCCAATGGGTTATTTTACCCACTAAGGGTCCCTAGCGGTCGTGCCTACGGATAGTTTTTCCAACTAAGGTTGTTTTACCCACTGAAGATGTCCAACTGGTAGTTTTTCTCGCCAAAGATTCCTAGCGACCATACCAATTGGTTGTTTTGCCCACCAAAGGTATGCCAACTTGTCATCTTACCCATCGAAGGTATGCCAACGGGCTATTTTTCCCACTGAACATGCCGAGTGACTGTGTCAACGGGCTGTTTTACCCACCGAAGGTAGCCAACGGGCTGTTTTACCCACCAAGTGCCTAATGATCTTGCCAATGGGTTGCTTTACCCACCGAAAGTCCCTAGCGGCCGTGCCAATGGACTGTATTGCCCATCGATGCCAATGTCCAATTTTACCCACCCAAGGTACCTAGCGACCTTGCCAATGGGCCATTTTTCCACTGAATATGCCTAGTAACTGTGCCAACAGGCTGTTTTGCCCATCGTAGGTGCCTAGCAACCATGCCAACAGGCTATTTTGCCCATCCAAGGTGCCTAGCGATCGTGCCAGTGGGCTATTTTATCCCTTAAGGTGTCCAACATGTTGTCTTGTCCATTGTGGGTGCCTAATGACTATGCCAACTGACTGTTTTCCCATCTAAGGTGTGCCAACGGGCTGTCTTTCCCACTGAAAGTGCCTAGCGACCTTACCAATGGGTTATTTTGCCTATTGAAGGCATGCAAACGGGCTATTTTGCCCACCGAAGGTACGCCAACGTTTTGTTTTTTCCACCAAATATACCTCGCGACCGTGCCAATGAGCTGTTTTGCCCACTAAATCTGTGGCAACTAGCTCTTTTTCCATCAAAGGTGCCTAGAGACCAGGCCAACAGGTTGTTTTGCCAACATAAGGTGACTGGCAACCGTGCCAACGGGCTGTATTGCCCACGCAAGGTATATAGCAACTGAGTGATTGTTTTGCCTATTAAGGGTGCCTAGTGACTGTGCCTATGGGTTGTTTTCCCACCGATGGTGCCTAGTGAAATTGCCAACATGCTGTTTTACCCACCAAAGGTGCCTAGCTACCGTGTCAATGGGTTGTTTTGCCCACTGAATGTACCCAATCAGCTGTTTTTCCCATTGAAGGAGCCTAGCGTCTTTACCAACTGGCTCTTTTTCCCACGAAAGGTGCCCACTGGGTTGTTTTTCCCATCAAGGTTGGCTAGAAATAGTGCCAATAGGCTATTTTGCCCACCAAACGTGCATAACGACTGTGCCAATAAGATGTTTTTCCACCGAAGGTTCCCAGCGACTATTCCAACGGGTTGTTTTACTCACCAATGTTACCCAACGGGCTGTTTTTCCTATCGAAGGTGCTTAACGACCGTGCCAACGGGTTGTTTTACCTCTGAAGGCACCTAGTTGGTAATTTTTCCACTAAAGGTGCATAGTGACTATGTCAACGGTTTGTTTTACCCACCGAGGATGCCCAACGGGTTGTTTTTCCCACCGAGGCTGCCAACGAGTTGTTTAGCCCATCGAAGGTGCCTAAAAACCATGCCAACGGGTTATTTTGCCCACTGTTGGTGCCTAGCGACTGTGCCAACGAATTGTTTTTCCACCGAAGGTGCCTAAGAACTGTGCCAACATATTGTTTTGCCGACCAAAGGTGTGTAGCTACCCAACCAACGGTCTATTTTGCCCACCAAAGGTGCCCGACAACTGTCCCAACTGGCTATTTTACCCACCAAAGGTGCCTAGTCACCAAGCTAACGGATTGTTTTACCTACAGAGGGTGCCTAGCGACCGTGCCAACTGGCTGTTCTGCCCACTAAGGGTGCCCAACTGGTTGTTTTTCCTAACAAAGGTGCCAAGTGATCATGCTAATGGACGGGTTGTTTTGTCCACTTAATGACCATTTCAACAGGCTATTTTTTGCACCAAAGGTGCCCAATGGGTTGTTTTGCCCACCGAAGGTGCCTAGCAACCATGCCAATGGGTTTTTTTCCCATCAATGGTGCCTAATGACTGTGTCAATGGACTATTTTAACCACCAAAGGTGTGCCAACAGGTTGCTTTTCCCACCATAGGTGCTTGAGGACTGTGTCAACTAGCTATTTTACCCAATGAAGGTGACTAACGACTATTCCAATGGGTCGTTTTTCCCATCAAAGGTGCCTAATGATCATGTCAACGGGAATTTCGCACACCCAAGCTGCCTAGCGACCCTACCAACTGGTAGTTTTACCTACCAAGAATGCCTAAAAACTATGCCAATAGGTTCTTTTGCCCGGATAAGGTGCTTAACGACCATGCAAACGGGTTATTTTGCCCACTGAGGGTCCCTAGCAGCCGTGCCTGCGGATAGTTTTTCCAACTAAGGTTGTTTTACTCACTAAAGATGCCCAACAAGTAGTTTTTCTCACCAAAGGTTCCTAGCAACCATACCAATTGGCTATTTTGCCCACCGAAGGTGTGCCAATGGGTCGTCTATTGCACCGAAGGTATGCTACTTGCCTAGTGATCGTGCCAAAGGGTTGTTTTACCCACCGAAGGTGACCAATGGGCTGTTTTACCCACCAAGTGCTAAGTGATCCTTCTAGTGGGCTGCTTTACCTACCGAAAGTCCCTAGCAACCGTGCCAATAGACTCTTTTGCCCACCGATGCCAATGTCTAATTTTGCCTACCCAAGGTGCCTAGCGACCTTGCCAATGAGCCATTTTTCCACTGAATATGCCTATTGATAGAGCCAATAGGCTGTTTTGCCCATTGAAGGTGCCTAGCAACCATGTCAAGAGGCTATTTTGCCCATCCAAGGTGCCTAGCGACCATGCCAACGGGCTATTTTAACCCCTAAGGTGCCCAACATGTTGTTTTACCCATCGATGGTGCCTAGCAACTATGCCAACTGACTGTTTTCCCATCTAAGGTGTGTTAATGGGCTGCTTTCCCACTGAAGGTGCCTAGCGACCTTACCATTGGGTTATTTTGCCCATTGAAGGCATACAAACGGGCTGTTTTGCCCACCGAAGGTACGCCAACATTTTGTTTTTTCCACCAAATATGCCTCACGACCGTGCCAATAAGTTGTTTTGCCCACTGAAGGTGTGGCAACAGGCTCTTTTTCCATCGAAGGTGTCTAGAGATCAGGCCAACAGGTTGTTTTGCCAACAGAAGGTGACTAGCGACCTTGCCAATGGGTTGTATTGCCCACACAAGGTGTATAACAACTAAGTGAACAGGATGTTTTGCCCATCGAGGGTGCCTAGTGACTATGTGAATGAGTTGTTTAGCTCACCGATGGTGCCTAGCGAAATTGCCAACGGGTTATTTTACCTACCGAAGGTGCGTAGCAACCGTGTCAATGGGCTATTTTGCCCACCGAATGTACCCAATTAGCTAATTTTCCCACCGAAAGAGCCTAGCGTCTTTATCAACGGGATGTTTTACACATCAAGGGTGCCTAGCGACTGTGCCAACGGGCTGTTTTTCCCACAGAAGGAGCCGAATGGGTTGTTTTTCCCATCGAGGTTGGCTAGAAACAGTGCCAACAAGATATTTTGCCCACCAAAGGTGCCTAACGAATGTGCCGACAAGATGTCTTTCCATCGAAGGTTCCTAGCGATTGTTACAATAGATTGTTTTGACCAATGTTACCCAATGGGTTGTTTTTCTACCAAAGGTGCTTAGCGACTGTGCCAACGAGTTGTTTTACCACCAAAGCCGCCTAGTTGGTAATTTTTCCACTAAAGGTGCATAGCGAATATGTCAAAGGGTTGTTTTACCCATTGAGGATGCCTAACGGGTTGTTTTTCCCAACAAGGGTGCCCAATAGGTTGTTTTGCCCATCGAAGTTGCCTAGTGACCATGTCAACAGGTTATTTTTCCCATCGTTGGTGCCTAGCGACTATGCTAACAGACTGTTTTTCCATCGAAGCTACCTAAGAACTATGCCAACATATTGTTTTTCTGACTGAAGGTGCCTAGCTACCGTGCCAATGGGCTATTTTTGCCCACCAAATGTGCTCAGTAACTGTCCCAACTAGCTGTTTTACCCACCAAAGGTGCCTAGTCACCAGGCCAATAGGTTGTTTTACCTGCCGAGGGTGCCTAGCGACGGTGCCAATGGGATGTTCCCATCGAAGGTGCCTAGCAACCATGCCAACGGGTTCTTTTGCCCATCGATAGTGCCTAACGACTGTGTCAAGGGACTATTTTGCCCACCAAAGGTGTGCCAACAGGCTGTTTTTCCCTCCAAAGGTGTTTAATAACTAAGCCAAAGGGTTGTTTTGCCCAGCGAAGGTGACTAACGACTGTTCCAATGGGCCGTTTTTCCCATTGAAGGTGCCTAATGATCGTGTCAACTGGTAATTTTGCACACCCAAGTTACCTAGCGACCTTATGAACGGGTAGTTTTACCCACTGAGGGTGCCTAAGAACTGGGTCGATAGATTGTTTTGCCCGGCCAAGGTGCTTAACGACCGTGCCAAAATGTTAGTTTCCCACTGAGGGTCCCTAACGGTCGTGCCTACGGATAGTTTTTCTAACTAAGGTTGTTTTACCCACTGAAGATGCCCAACGGGTAGTTTTTCTCACCAAAGGTTCCTAGCAACCACACCAATTGGTTGTTTTGCCCACCGAAGGTGTGCCAATAGGTTGTCTGGCCCACCAAAGGCATGCCAACGGGCTATTTTTCCACTGAAATTTCCTCGTGACTGTGTCAACGGGCTGTTATCGAAGGCAGCCAACTGGCTGTTTTACCCACCAACTGCAGAGTGATCTTGCCAATGGGTTGCTTTACCCATCGAAAGTCGCTAGCGACCGTGCCAATGGAATGTTTTGCCCATCGATGCTAATGTCCAATTTTACCCACTCAAGGTACTTAGCGACCTTGCCAATGGGCCATTTTTCCACTGAATATGCCTATTGACCATGCCAACAGGCTATCTTGCCCATCGAAGGTGCCTAGTAACCATGCCAATAGGTTATTTTGCCCATCCAAGGTGCCTAACGACTGTGCCAATGCGCTATTTTACCTTAAGGTGCCCAACCTATTATTTTGCCCACCGATGGTACCTAGCGACTATGCCAATTGACTGTTTTCCCATCTAAGGTGTGCCAAAAGGCTGTTTTTCCCATTAAAGGTGCCGAGCGACCTTATCAATGGGTTATTTTGCCTATTGAAGGCATGCAAATGGGCTGTTTTGCCCACTGAAGGTACTCCAACATTTTGTTTTTTCCACCAAATGTGCCTCGCATCCGTGCCAAGAGCTATTTTGCCCACCGAATGTGTGGCAACTGGCTCTTTTTCCCATCAATGGTGCCTAGCGACCAGGCCAACAGGTTATTTTGTCAACCGAAGGTGACTAGCAACCGTGCCAACGGGCTGTTTTGCCCACCCAAGTGTATAGCAACTGAGTGAACAGGCTGTTTTGCCCATTGAGGGTGCCTAGTGACTGTGCCAATGGGTTGTTTTCCCACCGATGGTGCCTAGCGAAATTGCCAACGCGCTGTTTTACCCACCAAAGGTGCCTAGCAACCATGTCAATAGGTTGTTTTGCCTACTGAATGTACCCAGTCAGCTATTTTTCCCACTGAAGGAGCTTAACGTCTTTACCAACAGGATGTTTTACCCATCAAGGGTGCCTAGCAACTATACCAGCAGGTTGTTTTCCCCATGGAAGGTGCCCAATGGGTTGCTTTTTCCAATCGAGGTTAGCTAGAAACAGTGCCAATAGGCTATTTTGCCCAATGAAGGTGCCTAACGACTGTGCCAACAAGATGTTTTTCCACCGAAGGTTCCTAGCGATTGTTCCAATGGGTTGTTTTACTCACGAATGTTACCCAACGGGCTGTTTTTTCTATCGAAGGTGCTTAGCAACTATGCCAACGGGTTGTTTTACCACCGAAGGCACCTAAGGTGCCAAACAGGTCATTTTACCCACTGATGGTGCTTAGCGACTGTGCCAACTGACTGTTTTCCCATCGGAGGTGTGTCAACGGGTTGTTTTTCCTACCAAAGGTGCTTAACAACCTTACCAATGCGCTATTTTGCTCATTAAAGGCATACAAACGGGTTGTTCTGCCCACCAAAGGTGTGCCAATGCAATGTTTTTTCTACGAAATGTGTCGAATGACCATGCCAAAGAACTGTTTTACTCACCGATGGTGTGGCAACTGGCTCTTTTTCCCATCAAAGGTACCTAGAGATTGGCCCAATGGGTTATTTTGCCAACTGAAGGCGACTACTAACAGTGCCAACAGGCTGTTTTGCCCACCCAAGGTGTATAGCGACAGAGTGAACGGGCTGTTTTGCTTATCGAGGGTGCCTAATGACTGTGCCAATAGGCTGTTTTGCCCACCAAAAGTGCCCAACGACTGTGCCAACCAATGGTGCCTAGCGACCATCTCAATACATTGTTTTACCCACCGAAGATGCCTCGCGACCATGCTAACAAGTTGTTTTTCCCACCGAATGTACCCAATAAGCTCTTTTTCCCACTGAAGGGGCCTGGTAACCTTACCAACGGGATGTTTTGCCCATCGAAGGTGCCTAGCGACTGTGCCGATGGGCTATCTTTCCCACCGAAGGTGCCCAATCAGTTGTTTTTCCTACTGAGGCTGGCTAGAAACGGTGCCAATAGGCTATTTTTCCCACCGAAGGGGCCTAACGACTATGCCAACTTGCTATTTTTCCACCGAGGGTTCCTAGTGACTGTTCCAATGGGTTATTTTACTCACCAAAGTTGCACAATGGATTGTTTTGCCAACTAAAGATGCTTAGTGATCGTGTGAATATATTGTTTTAACCTTCGAAGAGGCCCACTGGGTTATGTTTCCCATTGAGGGTGCCTAGCGACAGTGCGAACGGGCTTTTTTGCCCATCGAAGGTACCCAACTGACTGTTTTTCCCACAAAAGGTGACTAGCGAATGTATCAACGGGTGGTTTTGCCCACCGAAGGTGCCTAAGGGCCTTGCGAATGGGCTCTTTTGCCCACCAAAAGTGCCAAACAGTCTATTTTTCCCATCGAAGGTGCCTAGCCACTGTGCCAACAAACTCTTTTACCCACCAAAAGTGCCTAGCGACTGTGCCAACCCATCGTTTTGCCCATCAAAGGTGCCCAACTGACTATTTTTTTCCCCCGAAAAATGCCTAGCGACCATGTCAAGGGCTATTTTACCCACCGATGGTGCCCAACTGGCTTTTCCCACTAAAGTTGCCTAGTGATCGGACCAATGGGTTATTTTTCCCACTCAAAAAGTCTAGTGACCACATCAATGGGATGTTTTGCCCACTAAGGGTGCTTAGCAACCTTGCCAACGGGCTGTTCTGCCCACCGAAGGTGCTCTGCCACCATGTCAATTGCCTATTTTGCCAACTGAAGGTGCCTAATGATTGTGACAATGGGCTATTGTGCGTACCCAAGGTGCCTAGCAACCTTGCCAACGGGTAGTTTTACCTACCGACGATGCCTAAGAATTGTGCCAACAGGTTGTTTTGCCCACCCAAGGTGCCTAATGATCGTGCCAACGGGCTGTTTTGCCCACTGAGGGTCCCTAGTGGCCGTTCCTACGAGTAGTTTTGCCAACTGAGGGAGTTTTACCACTGAAGGTGCCTGACAGGCTATTTTTCTCACAAAAGGCGCCTAGCGATCGCATTGACTGGTTGTTTTGCCCACAGAAGGTGTACCAACGAGCTGTCTTATCGATCGAAGGTGTGCCAACGGGCTATTTTTTGCACTAAACTTGCCTAGCAACCTTGTCAGCGGGCTGTCTTACCCACCAAAGGTGGCCAACGGGTTATTTTACCCACTGAAGGTGCCTATTTATCTTGCCAATGGGCTGTTTTACCCATTAAAAGTCCCTAACGATTGTGCCAATGGACTGTTTTGCCCATCGATGCCAATGGGCAGTTTTGCCCACCTAAGGTACCTAGCGACCTTGCCAACGGGCCATTTTTTCACCAAATATGCCTAGTGACCATGTCAATGGTCTATTTTGCCCATCGAAGGTGCCTAGCGACCATGTCTATAGGCTATTTTGACTGCCCAAGGTGCCTAGTGACCTTGCCAATGGGCTATTTTACCCACTTAAGGTGCCCAATGGGTTGTTTTACCCACCGATGATCCCTATCGACTGTGCCAACTAACTGTTTTCCCATCAAAGTTGTACCATAGGACTGTTTTTCCAAGCAAAGGTACCTAGAGACCTTACCAGTGGGCTATTTTTCCCATTGAAAGCATGCAAATGAGCTATTTTGCGCACCGAAGGTGTGCCAACGTGTTGTTTTCTCCAGCAAATGTGCCTCGCAATTATGCCAACTAACAATTTAACCGACGAAGGTGCAACAGCTGGCTTTTTTTCCCATCAATGGTTCCTAGCGATCGGGCCAACAGGTTGTTTGGCCAATCAAGGATGACTAGCGACCCTACCAACGGGATGTTTTGCCCAACCAAGATGTATAGCGATTGAGTGAACAGGTTGTTTTGCCCATCAAGAGTGTCTAGCGACTGTGCCAACTGGTTGTTTTGTGTGCCTAGCGACCGTGCCAAAAGTTTGTTTTACCCACTAAAGGTTCCTACTGGGTTGTTTTGCCCACCGATGGTGCCTAGTGACCGTGCCAACTGCCTGTTTTACCTACTGAAGGTGCCTAGTGACTGTGCCAACGGGCTGTTTTTCCTATTGAATGCACCTAATAAGCAATTTTGCCAACCTAAGGGGCCTAGCAACCTTACCAACGGGTTGTTTTTCCCACTGAAGGTGCCCAATGAGTTGTTTTTCCCACTGAGGCTAGCTAGAAATAGTGCCAATAGGCTATTTTTCCCACTAAAGGTGCCTAACGACTATGCCAATAAGTTGTTTTTCCACCGACTGTGCCAATGGGCTATTTAGCCCACCGAAGTTGCCTAGGAACTGTGCCAACTTGCTGTTTTGCCCATCGATGGTGCCTAATGACTATGTCAATAGACTGTTTTACCCACTGAATGTGCCAATCGAGCTGTTTTTTCCACGAAAGGGGCCTAATGAATGTGTCAATGGGTTGTTTTGCCCATTGTAAATGCCTAACGATCGTGCCAATGAGCTTTTTTTCCCACAGAAGATGCCCAACAACCTATTTTTCCCACAGACAATGCCTAACAACCATGCCAACAAGTTGTTTTACCAACTGAAGATGACTGTAAACTATTTCAATGGGCTGTTTTCCAACCTAAGATGACTAGCGACTACTCTAACAGGGTGTTTTCTTACCGAAGGTGCTCCACGAGCTATTTTTCCACCAAAGGTGTCTAGCGAATATGTCAATCGACAGTTTTACACACCGTAAGTGCCTGGCGACCGTGCCAACTAACTTTTTTACCCACCAAAGTTTCCCAACAGGCTATTTTATCGACCGAAGGTGCCTATCGGCTGTACCAACGGGCTATTTTGTCAACCAAAGGCATGCAAACAGGCTATTTTGCCTACTAGAGGTGCACCATCGTGTTTTTTGTTCACCAAATATGCCTAGTGACCGTGTCAACGGACTATTTTGCACACGGAAGGTATGGCAACTGGATTTTTTCCCACTAAAGGCACCTAGTGATCGGGCCAAACGGTTGTTTTGCCAACTGAAGGTTCCTAGCGACCATTGCAGTGGGCTATTTTACCTGCCCAAGGTACATAGTGATTTAGCCAATGGGTTGTGTTTGGATAGTGATTATGCCTAGCGACCATGTCAACGGGGTGTTTTGCCCACCCAAGGTGCGTAGCGTACGTGCCAACGGGCTATTTTACCCACCAAAGGTGCCCAACAAGTTGTTTTGCCCATCGATGGTGCGTAGCAACTGTTCCAATGGGTTGTTTTGCCCACCCAAAGTGCATAGTGACCAAACCAAATGGTTGTTTTTGTCCAACAAAGGTGCCTAACAACTATACTGATAGGCTGTTCTACCTACCGAAGATGCCCAACAAGTTGTTTTGCCTATCGAGGTTGCCTAGCAACTGTGCCAATGGGCTATTTTGCCCACCGAAGATGCCTAGTGACCATACTAATGGATTGTTTTACCCACCGAAGGTGCCCACTGGGTTTTTTTGCCCACCAAGGGAGCCTAGTGACCGTGCTAATGGGCTTTTTTGCCCACCGAAGGTGCCCAACTGACTATTTTTCCCACTAAAGGTGCCTAGCGAATATGCCAATGGGCTATTTTGACCACTGAAGATGCCTAGCGACCTTACTAATGGGCCCTTTTGCCCATCGAAGGTGCCCAACAGGTAGTTTTTCCCATCGAAGATGCCTAGCCACTGTGCCAACGACCTTTTTTGCCCACTGAAAGTGCCTAGCGATAATGCCAATAGGTTTTTTTCGCCTTCGAGAGTGCCAAGCGAATTTGCCAATAGGCTGTTTTGCCCACCCAAGGTACCTAGAGACCATGCCAACAGGCTGTTTTTCCCACCAACAGTGCCTAACGACTGTGTCAACCGGTTGTACGACTGTGTCAACCGGTTGTTTTGCCCACTGAAGGTGCCTAACTGATTGTTTTTCCCCCTAAAGGTGCCTAGCAACCATGCCAACTAGCTATTTTACCCACCGATGGTGTCCAACTAGTTTTTTTTCCACCAAAGGTGCCTAGTGATCATGCGAACAGGCTGTTTTGCCAACCCAAGGTGTCTAGCAACCATATCAACAGCCTATTTTGCCCATCGAGGGTGCTTAGCATCCTTGCCAACAGGTTGTTCTACAAATCATGGGTGCTTCACGACCATGTCAACCACGCATTTTGCCCACTGAAGGTGCCTAAAGATCATGTCAACAGGCAATTTTGAGCATCCAAAGTGTTTAGCGACCCTGCCAATGGGTAGTTTAACCCACCGAGGGTGCCTAAGAACTGTACCAACAGGATGTTTTGCCTAGCCAAGTTGCCTAACGATCGTGCCAACAGGTTGGTTTGCCCACTCAGGATCCCTAGCAGTCGTGTCTGCGGATAGTTTTCCCAACTGAGGATGTTTTACACACTGAAGATGCCCAACGAGTAGTTTTTCTCACCAAAGGTTCCTAGCGACCACACTAACTAGCTATTTCGCCCACCGAAGGTGTGCCAACGGGAAGGTCTGCCAACGGGCTATTTTTCCACTGAACTTGCCTAGTGACCACATCAATAGGCTGTTTTATTCACCGAAGGTATGCGAACGGGCTATTTTTCCACTGAACTTGCATAGCGACCACATCAATGGGCTGTTTTACCCACCAAGTGCCTAGTGATCTTGCCAATGGGCTGCTTCACCCACCGAAAGTCCCTAGTGACAATGTCAACGGATTGTTTTGCCCATCGATGCCAATGTCTAGTTTTGCCCACCAAAGTGCCTAGCGACCTTGCCAACAGACCATTTTTCCACTGAATATGCCTAGTGACTGTGCTAACGAACTATTTTGCCCATCGAAGGTGCCTAGCAACCATGCCAATAGGCTATTTTGCCCATCCAAGGTGCCTAACGACCATGCAAATGGGTTGTTTTACCCCCTAAGGTGCCCAACATGTTGTTTAGCCCACTGATGGCATCTAGCAACTGTGCCAACTGACTGTTTTCCCATCTAAGGTGTTCCAATAGGTTGTTTTGCCCATTGAAGGTATGCAAATGAGCTGTTTTCCCCACCAAAGGTCTGCCAATGCTTTGTTTTTTCCACTAAATATGCCTCGTGACTGTGCGAACGAGCTGTTTTGCCCACCGAAGGTTTGGCAACTGTCTCTTTTTTCATCAAAGGTGCCTAGTGACTAGGTCAACAGGTTGTTTTGTTAACCAAAGGTGACCAGCGACTGTGCCAATGGGCTGTTTTGCCCACCCAAGGTGTATAGCGACCTAATGAACGAGTTGTTTTACCTATCGCGAGTGCCTAGTGACTGTGCCAATAGGTTGTTTTGCCCACCGATGGTGCCTAGCAAAATTGCCAACGGGTTGTTTTACCCACCGAAGATGCCTAGCAACTGTGCCAATGGGCTGTTTTGCCTACTGAATGTACCCAATTGGTTGTTTTTCCTACCGAAGGGGCTTAGCGTCTTTACCAACGGGATGTTTTACCCATCAAAGGTGCCTAGCAACCATGCCAACAAGTTGTTTTTCCTATGTAAGGTGCCCAATGGGTTGTTTTCCCACCGAGCTTGGCTAGATACAGTGCCAGCAGGCTATTTTGCCCACCGAAGGTGCCTAACGACCATGCCAATAAGATGTTTTTTCACCGAAGGTTCCTAGCGATTGTTCCAACGGGTTGTTTTACTCACCAAAGTGGCCCAATAGGCTTTTTTTCTACCGAAGGTGCTTAGCGATCATGCCAACGGGTTGTTTTCCCACCGAAGGCACCTAGTTGGCAATTTTTCCACCAAAGGTGCATAGCAACTATGTCAACAGACTGTTTTACCCATCGAGGGTGCGCAACGGGTTGTTTTTCCCACCGAGGGTGCCCAACGGGTTGTTTTGCCTATAGAAGGTGCCTAGCGACCATGCCAACGAGTTATTTTACCCACCGTTGGTGCCTAGCGACTGTACCATTGGACTATTTTTCCACCAAAGATGCCTAAGAATTGTGCCTTGTTGTTTTGCCAATCGAAGGTGCCTAGCTACTGTGTCAACGGGCTGTTTTGCCCACTAAAAGTGCCCAGCCGTCATCCCAACTGGCTGTTTTACCTACCAAGGGTGCCTAACGACCGTGCCAATGGGCTGTTTTGCCCACTGAAGGTGCCCAACAGGTTGTTTTTCCCACCAAAGGTGCCTAGGGATTGCGCCAACGGATTGTTTTACCCACTGAAGGTGCCTAGTGAGCATGCGAATGGACTGTTTTGTCCACCCAAGGTGCTTATCGACCGTGCCAATGGGGTGTTGTGCCCACTAAAGGTGCTTAGTGACCGTGCCAATGGACTATTTTACACACCAAAGGCGTTTAGGGATAATGGCAATGGGCTGTTTTACCTATCGAAGGTACCCAACAGCCTGTTTTTCCCACCGAGGGTGCGTAGCAATGGTTCCAACAGGTTGTTTTGTCCACTTAACGACTATTCTAGCAGGCTATTTTTGGCGCCAAAGGTACCCAATGGGCTGTTTTGCCCACCAAAGGTGCTTAGCAACCATGCCAATGTGTTTTTTTGCCCATCGATGGTGCCTAACGACTGCGTCAATGGACTATTTTGCCTACCAAAGGTGTGTCAATAGGCTGTTTTCCCCACCAAAGGTGCTTAACGACCGTGCCAACTAGCTGTTTTACCCAGCAAAGGTGACTAACGGCTGTTGCAATGGGCTACTTTTCCCACCGAAGGTGCCCATTGACCACACAAATGGGTTGTTTTGCCCACCCAAGGTGCCTAGCGACCGTACCAAGGCTGTTTTACCCACTAAGGGTGCCTAGCGACCATGCCAGTGGGTTATTTTGCCCACTTAGGGTACCTAAGGGTCATGCCAACGGGCTGTTTCACCCACCGAAGGTGCCCAACGAGCTACTTTCCCACCAAGGGTGCCTATAATCCTTGCCAACGGGTTATTTTGTCTATCGAAGGTGACTAACGACTATTCCAACGGGCTATTTTCCCACCGAAAGTGACCAGCGATTGTTCCAATGGGTTATTTTTCGCACTAAAAGTGGTTAACGACTGTGCCAACATGTCAATGGGCTATTTTGCCCCCAAAGATACCCAACTGGCTGTTTTGCCCACCCAAGGTGCCTAGCGACTGAGTCAACGGGTTGTTTGGCCCACCCAAACTACCTAGCGACTTTGCCAACGGGTTGTTTTACCCATTGAGATGGCTAGCAGTCATGCCAATGGGTTATTTTGCCCACCGAGGGTCCCTAGTGACCATGCCAACTGGCCTTTTCTCTGCCGAATGTGCCTAATGATCGTGCCAACGGGCTGTTTTGCCCGCCAAAGGTGTGTCAACGGATTGTTTTTCCCACCAAAGGTGCCTAGTGTCCTTGCCAACGCGCTATTTTACCCATCCAAGATACCCAACGGGCTTTTTTCCCACTGAAGGTGCCTTGCCACTGGGCCAACAAGTTGTTTTTTCCCACCGAAGGTGCCTAGTGACCATACCAACTGGTTGTTTTGCGCACTGAGTGTGGCTATAGACCGTGTCAACGGGCTTTTTTGTCCACCAAAGGTGCACAACTGGTTGTTTTTCCCACCAAAGGTTCCTGAAAAACTTACCAATGGGCTATTTCGCCTAAATAAGGTGCCTAATGACCTTGTTAATGGACTATTTTACCCACTGAAGGTGTCCACTGGGTTGTTTTGCCCTCTGAGGATGCCTAGCGATAGTGCCAGTGGGCTTTTTTCTCCACCGAAGGTGCCCAACTGAATGTTTTTCCTACCAAAGGTGCCTAGCGAACATGGGAACGGGCTATTTTTCCACAGAAGATGCTTAGGGACCTTACGAATGGGCTCCTTTGCCTACCAAAGGTGCCCAACGGGCTATTTTCCCATCGAAAGTGCCTAGCCACCCTGTTAACGGGCTCTTTTGCCCACTGAAAATATCTACCGACTGTACAAACTAGTTGTTTTGCCTACCAAAGATGTCGAACTGGATATTTTCCCCCCAAAAATGCCTAGCGACCATGTCAATTGGTTGTTTTACCCACTGATGGTGCCCAACTGGCTGTTTTTCCCACCAAAAGTGCCGAGCGATCGTGCCAATGGGCTATTTTGCCCACCCAATGGTCTTTAACAACATTGCCAACGGGCTGTTCTGCCCTCAGAGCGCACTTTGCAACCATGTCAACGGCCTATTTTGCAGACTGAAGGTGCCTAACAATCATGTCAGTGAGTTATTTTGCGCACCCAAGATGCCTAGTGACCCTACCAAAGGATAGTTTTACCCATTGAGGGTGTCAAAGAACTATACCAACGAGTTGTTTTGCCCACCCAAATGCTAACGACCATGTCAATGGGCTATTTTTCCCACTAAGGTTCCTTAGTGGCCGTGCCTACAGCTAGTTTTGCTAACTGAGGGTGTTTTACCCACTGAAGGTGCCCAACCGACTGTTTTTCTCACCAAAGGTGCCTAGTGACCGCACCGACTGGCTGTTTTGTCCATAAAAGGTGTGTCAACGAGTTATCTTGCCCACTGAAGGTGTGGCAATGGGCTATTTTTCGTACAAAACTTGCATAGCGACCATG
Organism: Erythroxylum urbanii; assembly: GCA_027568935.1. NCBI lineage: Eukaryota > Viridiplantae > Streptophyta > Magnoliopsida > Malpighiales > Erythroxylaceae > Erythroxylum > Erythroxylum urbanii. Next base: position 15,953 of record JAOQML010132798.1, on the reverse strand, counting down.
CCAACGGGCTATTTTACTTCGGTGGCTAACGGGTTGTTTTACCCACCAAAGGTGCCTAATGATCTTGCCAACGGGCTATTTTACCCACCAAAAGTACCTAACGACCGTGCCAATGAACTATTTTGCCCACTCATGCCAATGGGAAGTTTTGCCCAACCAAGGTGCATAGCGATCTTACTAACGGGCCATTTTTTCAACCAAATATGCCTAGTGACCGTGCCAACAGACTATTTTGCCCACTGAAGCTGACTAACAACTGTCCCAATAGGTTGTTTTGCCCACCCAAGGTGCCTAGCGTTCGTGAAAACAGGCTGTTTTACCCACCTAATGAACCAAAGGGGTCGTTTTGCCCATCGATGGTGCCTAGCGGCTATGCTAACTAACTGTTTTCCCATCGAAGGTATGCCAACGGGCTGTTTTTCCCACTGAAGATTCCTAGCAACCTTACCAATGGGATATTTTGCCTATTGAAGGCATACAAACGGGTTGTTTTGCCTATCGAAGGTGCACCAATGCATTGTTTTTTTAATGAAATGTGCCTAACGACCGTACCAAAGAACTATTTTGCCCACTGATGGTGTGGCAGCTGGCTCTTTTTCCTATCAAAGCTGCCTAACGATTGGGCCAACGGGTTGTTTTGCCAACCGAATGTGACTAGCGATAGTGTCAACGGGCTGTTTTGCCCACCCAAGGTGTATAGCGACCGAGTGAATGGGCTGTTTTGCCCATCGAGGGTGCCTAACGACTACACCAATGGGCTGCTTTGGCCACCGAAGATGCCTAACAATCGTGTCAACAGGTTATTTTACCCACCGAAGGTAAGGGGTTGTTTTGCCCACCGACGGTGCCTAACGACCATCCTAACAGGTCGTTTTACCCACCGAAGATGCCTAGCGACCATGCTAATAAACTGTTTTGCCCACCGAATGTACCCAATCAGCTCTTTTTCCTACCGAAGGGGCCTAGTGACCTTACCAACGGGATGTTTTGCCTATCGAAGGTGCCTAGCGACCGTGCCAATGGGTTGTCTTTCCGACCGAATGTGCCCAATAAGTTGTTTTTCCCAATAAAGCTAGTTAAAAACAGTGCCAACAGGCTATTTTACCCACTGAAGGTGCCTAACGAATATGCCAACTTGCTGTTTTTCCACCAAAGTATCCTAGTGACCGTTCCAATGGGTTGTTTTACTCACCGAAGTTGCCCAATGGGCTATTTTGCCAAACGAAGGTGCCTAATAACCGTGTCAACGTATTGTTTTACCCACCAAAGGTTCCCACTGGGTTGTGTTACCCATCGAAGTTGCCTAGCGACCGTGCCAAAGGGCTTTTTGGCCCACCGGAGGTGCCCAACTGTTAGTTTTTCCCACCAAAGTTGCCTAGCGAATGTGCCAACAGGCTGTTTTGCCCACTGAAGGTGCCCAGGGACCTTGCAAATGGGCTCTTTTGCCCACCAAAAGTGCCCAACGGGCTATTGTTCCCATCGAAGGTGCCTAGCCACTGTGCCAACGAACTCTTTTGCCCACCAAAAGTGCCTAGTGACTGTGCCAACCCATTGTTTTGCCCCCCAAAGGTGCCCAACTAGTTATTTTTTGCCCCAAAAATGCCTAGTGACCATGTCAATAGGCTGTTTTACCCACCGATGGTGTCCAACCGGCTTTTCGTACCAAAGGTGCCTAGCGATCGTGTCAACAGGCTCTTTTGCCCACTCAAGGAGCCTAGTGACCATATCAATAGGTTGTTTTACCTACTGAGGGTGCTTAGCAGCCTTGCCAATGGGCTATTCTGCCCGTCGAGGTTACTTTGCGACCATCTCAATGGCCTATTTTGCCCTCCAAAGGTGCCTAACGATTGTGTCAATGGGCTATTTTGCGCACCTAAGGTGCCTAGCGACCCTGCCAACGGGTAGTTTTGCCTACTGAGGTGCCTAAAAACTGTGTCAACGGGTTGTTTTGCCCACCCAAGGTGCCTAACGACCGTACCAAAGGGCTGTTTTCCCATTGAGGGTCCCTAACAGCCATGCCTAAGGGTAGTTTTGCCAACCGAGGATGTTTTACAACTGAAGGTGCCCAACAGGCTATTTTTCTCACCAAACGCGCCTAGCAACCACACTGACTGGATATTTTGTCGACAGAAGGTATGCCAATGGGCTGTCTTGTGGATCGAAGGTGTGCCAACGTGTTATTTTTCCCACTAAACTTGCCTAGCGACCGTGTCAACAGACTATTTTGCGCACCAAAGGTGCCCAATGCGTTGTTTTACACAACGAAGGTGCCAGTGACCTTGCCAACGAGTTGTTTTACCCATCAAAAATACCTAATGACTCTGCTAACGGACTGCTTTGCCCACCGATGCCAATGGGCAGTTTTGCCCACCCAAGGTGCTTAACGACCTTACCAACGGGCCATTTTTCCAACCAAATATGCCTAGTGACCGTGCCAATGGATTATTTTGCCCACCGAAGGTGCTTGGTGACCATACCAATAGGCTATTTTGCCCACCAAAGGTGCCTAGCGACTGTGCCAACAGGCTATTTTACCCAATTAAGGTGCCTAACGGGTTGTTTTACCCACCAATGGTGCTTATCGACTATGCCAACTGACTGTTTTCCCATCAAAGGTGTACCAACGGGCTATTTTTCCCAGCAAAGGAGCCTAGCGACCTTACTAGTGGTCTAGTTTGGCTATTGAAGGCATGTAAAATGGCTATTTTGGGCACTAAAGATATGCCAATAGGTAGTTTTGCACAACAAGGGTGCCTAAGAACTATGCCAATGTGTTGTTTTGTCCACCAAAGGTGCCTAACGACCGCGCCAACGGGCTGTTTTGCCCATTAAGGGTCCCTATCGATCATGCCTACGGGTACTTTTGCCAACTAAAGGTGTTTTACCTACTAAAGGTGTTTTACCTACTTAGCGACCGTACCAACTGATTGTTCTGCTCACTATAGGTGTGCTAATAGGCAGTCTTGCTCACCGAATGTGTCCCAATGGGCTATTTTTCCCATTGAACTTGTCTAGTGATCGTTCGAACGGGCAGTTCTGCCCACCTAAGGTGCCTAGTGATCTTGCCCACAGGCTGTTTTACCCACCGAAAGTCCCTAGCTTCCGTGCCAATGAATTGTTTTGCCAACCGATGCCAACGGGCAGTTTTGCCCACCCAAGGTGCCTAGCGACCTTATCAACGGGCCATTTTTTCCACCAAATATGCCTACTGACTGTGCCAATGGACTATTTTACCGATCGAAGGTGCCTGGTGACCATGCCAACAGGCTATTTTGGCCAACCAAGGTGCTTAGCGACCGTGCAAACGTGCTATTTTACCCACTTAAGATGCCCAGCAGGTTGATTTAGACACCGATGGTGCCTATTGACTGTGTCAACTTATTGTTTTCCCATTAAAGGTGAGCCAAAGGGCTGTTTTTTCTAGCAAAAGAGCCTAGCGACCTTACCAGTGGGCTATTTTGTCTATTGAAGGCATGTAAACGGGTTGTTTTGTGCACCGAAGATGTGCCAATGCATTGTTTTCTTTAGCAAATTTGCCTAGCAATTGTTCCAACGAACAATTTAACCGACGAAGGTGCGACAACTGTCTCTTTTTCCCATCAATGCTTCCTAGCAATCGGGCCTATGGGTTGTTTTGTTAACCGAGGCTGTTTTTCTCAACAAAGGTACCTAGCAACCACACCAACTAATTGTTTTGCCCATCGAAGGTGCCTAGGGACCTTGCGAATGGGATCTTTTGCCCATCGAAGGGGCCCAACTGGTTGTTTTTCTCATCGAAGGTGCCTAGCCACCGTGTCAACGGGCTCTTTTGCCCGTCGAAAGTGCCTAACAACTATGCCAACCGATTTTTTTCCCCACCAAAGTTGTGTAATTGGCTGTTTCTCCCCCAAAGACGCCTAGAAACCATGTCAACGGACAGTTTTACCCACCGATGGTGCCCAACTGGCTATTTTTCCCATCAAAGTTGCCTAGCGATCGTGCCAATGGGCCTTTTTGCCCACTCAATGTGCTTAGAAACCTTGCCAACAGGCTATTCTACCCGTCGAGGGTGCTTTGTGACCATGTCAGTGGCCTATTTTCCTCATCGAAGGTGCCTAAAAATCGTGTTAGCGAGCTATTTTGTGCACCTAAGATGTCTAGCGACCCTGCCAACGGGTAGTTTTACTTACCGAGGGTGCCTAAGAACTATGCCAATGGGTTGTTTTGCCCACCCAAGGTGCCTAATGACCGTGCCACCGGGCTGTCTTGCCCACTAAGGGTCCCTAACAGTCATGCCTATGGGTAGTTTTGTCAACCAAGGGTGTTTTACCCACTGAAGGTTCCCAACGGGCTGTTTTTCTCACCAAAGGTGTCTAGCGACCGCACCAACTGGTTATTTTACTCACTACAGGTGTGCAAATAGGTTGTCTTGCCTACCGAAGGTGTTCCAACGAGTGTTTTCCCTAGCAAAGGTGCCTAGTGATCTTGCCAACGGGCTATTTTACCCACTGAAAGTCCCTAGCGACCATGCAAACGAACTATTTTGCCTACCGATGCCAATGGGCAGTTTTGCCCACCCAAGGTGCCTAGCGACCTTGTCAATAGGCCATTTTTTCCACCAAATATGCCTAGTGACCGTGCCAACAGACTATTTTGCCCACTGAAGGTGCCTAGCGACCGTGCCAATAGGCTATTTTGCCCACCCAAGGTGCCTGGAGACCGTGCGAACGGGCTGTTTTACCCACCTAAGGTGCCTAACGGGTTGTTTCACCCACCGATGGTGCCTGGCGAATGTGTCAACTGATTGTTTTCCCATCAAAGGTGTGCCAACAGACTGTTTTTCCAACTGAAGATGCCTAGCGACCCTACCAATGTGCTATTTTGCACATTGAAGGCATGCAAACAGGCTATTTTACCAGCCAAAGGTGTTGCCAACGCGTTGTTTTTCCACCAAATATGCCTGACAACTATGCCAAAAACTTTTTTCCCATCGATGGTGTGGAACTGGCTCTTTTTCCCATGGAAGGTGCCTAGCGATCGGGCCAACAAGTTGTTTTGCTAACTGAAGCTGACTAGCGACTATGCCAACAACCTGTTTTGCCCACCTAAGGTGTATAGCGATCAAGGGAACAACATGTTTTGCCCATCGAGGGTTTTTGTCGACTGTGCCAATGGGTTGTTTTGCCCATCAAAGGTCCCTAACAACTGTGCCAACAGGCTGTTTTACCCACTGAAGGTTCCCAATGGGTTGTTTTGCCCATTGATGGTGCCTAGAGACCATCCCAACAAGTTGTTTTACCCACCAAAGATGCCTAACGATCATGTCAAAGGGCTGTTTTACCCACCAAATGTACCCAATCAACTATTTTTCCCACCGAAAGGGCCTAGCTACTTTACCAACAGGATGTTTTGCCCATCGAAGGTGCCTAGCGATCGTGCCAATGGACCGAAAGTGCCCAATGGATTGTTTTTCCCACTGAGTCTAGCTAAAAATAATGCCAACAGGCTGTTTTGCCCACCGAAGGTGCCTAACGACTGTGTCAACATGCTGTTTTTCCACTGAGGGTTTCTAGTGACCATTCTAGCGGGTTCTTTTACTCACCAAAGTTCCCAGCGTTTGTACGAATAAGCTGTTTTCCCATCAAGGGTGGCCCACAGGTTGTTTTTCGACCAAAGGTGTTTAGCAAGCAACCCAATGGGCAGTTTTACCCAATGTAGGTACTTGACGACTGTGGCAACTGGCTTTACATTTCCCAACGGGCTCTTTTATTGATCGGAGGTGCCTATTGATTGTACTGACGGGCTATTTTGCCCACTGAAGGTGAGCCAACATGCTCTTTTTTCACCAAATATGCCTAGCGATTTTATCAATGGACTATTTTGCCCACTGAAGGTTTGACAACTGGTTGTTTTTCCCACCAAAGGTACCTAGCGACCAGGCCAACGGGTTGTTTTGCCATCTGAAGGTTCCTAATGACCATGGCAACGTACTGTTTTGCCCACCGAAGGTGCATAGCGATTGTGCCAATGGGCTGTTTTACACGTTGATGATGCTTAACAACCGTGCCAATGAACTGTTTTGCCAATCAAAGGTGCCTAGTGATCATGCCAATGGGCTGTTTTACCCACCGAATGTGCCCAACGGGTTGTTTTGCCCACAGATGGTTTGTAGCAATCGTACTAATGGGATGTTTTGCCCACCCAAGGTGCATAGCGATCAAGCCGAATGGCTATTTTTGTCCACCAAAGGTGCCTAAAGATCGTGCTGATAGGCTGTTCTACCCACTAAAAGTACCCAATAAGCTGTTTTGCCTACAGTGGGTGCGACCATGCCAATAAGCTATTTTGCCAACCAAAGGTGCCTAGTGATCGTGCCAACAGACTGTTTTACTCACCGAAGGTGCCCATTGGGTTGTTTTGCCTACCTAATGTCCCTAACGACCATACCAACAGGGTTTTTGGCCCACCGAAGGTACCCAACTGATTATTTTTCCAACCAAAGATGCCTAACGAATGTCCCAATGGGCTATTTTGCCCACCGAAGATGCCTAAGAACCTTGCAAATGGGCCCTTTTGCCCACCAAAGGTGCGCAACGGGCTATTTTTCCCATCGAAGGTGCCTAGTTATCGTGCCGACTGGTTTTTTTGCCTACCGAAAATGTCTAGCGACAGTGCCAACAGGTTTTCTTGTCCTCTGAGGGTGCCTAACGAATTTGCTAGTAGGCTGTTTTGCCCACCCAAGGTACCTAGAGATTATGCCAACAGGCTATTTTGCTGACCAAAGGTGTCTAGCGACTGTGTCGGCTGGTTATCTTGCCCACCAAAGGTGCCCAATTAGTTGTTTTTCCCCCAATGGTGCCTAGCAACCATGTCAACAAGCTGTTTTCCCTACCTATCATGCCCAAATGGCTTTTTTTCCCTCTAAAGATGCCTAGCGTTTGTGCCAACAGGTTGTTTTTCTCACAATGGTACCTAGCGACCATGTCAATGGGTTGTTTTCCCCACTTATGGTGCCCAAATGGCTATTTTTCCCACTAAAGGTGCTTAGTGTTCGTGCCAACGGGCTGTTTTGTCCACCCAAGGTGCCTAGTGATTGTATCAACGTGCTATTTTGCCTACCGAGGATGCTTAGCAACCTTGCCAATGGGTTGTTCTGACCACCGAGGTTGTTTTACAACCATGTCAATGACATATTTTGCCCACTGAGCGTCCCTAGCTGTCGTACCTAGGGATAGTTTGCCAACCAAGGGTGTTTTGCCAATTGAAGGTTCCCAACGAGCTATTTTTCTCACTAAAGGTGCCTAGCGACTGTACCAACTGGTTGTTTTGCCCACTGAAGGGGTATAGCGACCAAGTGAACGGGTTGTTTTGCCCGTTGAAGGTGTCTAGCGACTGTGTCAACTGGCTATTTTGCCCACTGAAGGTGCCTAGCGATCGTGCCAATAGGCTGTTTTACGTACTGAAGGTTCCCAATGGGTTGTTTTGCCCACCAATGGTGCCTAGCAACTGTCCCAACTGGTTGTTTTACCCATCAAAGATGCCTAACTACCATGCCAACGGGATGTTTTGCCCGCCCACCGAATGTACAAAATCAGCTATTTTTCCAACCGAATGGGCCTAGTGACCTTACCAACAGGATGTTTTGCCCATCGAAGATGCCTAGAGAAAGTTTCAATGGGCTGTCTTTCTCACTGAAGGTTCCCAATGGGTTGTTTATCCCATCGAGACTGGCTAGAAACAGTAACAACAGGCTATTTTTCCCACCGAAGGTGCCTAATGACTGTGCAAACATGTTGTTTTTCCACCTAAGGTTCCTAGCGACCATTCCAATAGGTTGTTTTACTCACCAAAGTTTCCCAACCGGCTATTTTCCTCACTGAAGATGCCTAGTGACCGTGTCAACGGACTGTTTTACCCACCGAAGGTGCTCACTGGGTTGTGTTGCCCACTGAGGGTGCTTAACGACTATGCCAAAGGGCTTTTTTGCCCATCAAAGGTACCCAACTGATTGTTTTTCCCACCAAAGGTGCCTAACGAATATGCCAACGGACTATTTTGCCCATCGAAGGTGCCTAGGAACCTTACGAATGGGCTCTTTTTCCCATCGAAGGGGCCTAGCCACTGTACCAAAGGGCTCTATTGCTTGCCAAAAGTGCTTAGCAACTATGCCAATCGGTTGTTTTGCCCGCCAAAGTTACCTAACTAGCTGTTTTTCCCCCTAAAGATGCCTAGCGACTATGTCAACGGGTTGTTTTACCCACCAATGGTGCCCAACTGGCTGTTTTTTCCATCAAAGGTGCCTAGCGTTCGTGGCAACATGCATTTTTGCCCACTCAAGGTGCTTAGAAACCTTGCCAACAGGCTGTTCCGCCCACTGAGGGTGCCCTGCGACCATTTCAATGGCCTATTTTCCCCACCGAAGATGCCTAACAATCGTGTCAATGAGCTATTTTGTATAGCCAAGATGCCTAGCGACCCTGCCAACGGGTAGTTTTACCTACGGAGGGTGCCTAAGAACTATGCCAATGGGTTGTTTTGCCCACCCAAGGTGCCTAATGACTGTGCCAATGGGTTGTTTTGCCCACTTGGGGTCCCTATCGGTCATGCCTATGGGTAAGTTTGCCAACCAAGGGTGTTTTGCCCACTGAAGGTTTCCAACAGGTTGTTTTTCTTAGCAAAGGTGCCTAGCGACCACACCAACTGGTTGTTTTGCGCACTACAGGTATGCGAATAGGCTGTCTTGCCCACCAAAGGTGTGCCAACAGGCTATTTCTCCCACTGAACTTGTCTAGAGACCATTACAATGAGTTGTTTTACCCACCAAAGGTGCCTAGTGATCTTGCCAACGGGCTGTTTTATGCACCAAAAGTCCCTAGCGATTGTGCCAATGGACTATTTTGCCCACCGATGATAATGGGCAGTTTTGCCCACCCAAGGTGCCTAGCGACCTTATCAACGGGCCATTTTTTCCACCGAATATGCCTAGTGACCGTGCCAACGAACTATTTTGCCCACTGAAGGTGCCTAGCGACTATGCCAACAGGCTATTTTGCCCATCTAAGGTGCCTAACGACCTTACGAACGGGCTGTTTTACCCAACTAAGGTGCCCAATGGGTTGTTTTGCCCACTGATGGTACTTGGAGAATGTGCCAACTGACTGCTTTCCCATCGAAGGTGGGCCAATGGGTTGTTTTTCCCACCAAAGATGCTTAGCCACCTTACCAATGGGCTATTTTGCCCATTGAAGGCATGGAAACAGGCTGTTTTGCCAACCAAAGGTGCACCCACGCAATGTTTTTCCACCAAATGTGCCTAACGACCGTGCCAAAAATGTTTTTTGCCCACTGATGGTATGGAACGGGTTGTTTTAATCTCTTTTTCCCATTTTGATGCCTAGCGATTGGGCTAACGGGTTGTTTTACCAACAGAAGGTGGCTAACGACCATGCTAACAGGCTATTTTGCCTACCTAAGGTGTATAACGACCGAGTGAACGGGTTGTTTGGCCTATCAAGGGTTTCTATCTACTATACCAATCGACTGTTTTGCCCACCAAAGATGCTTAGCGACCGTGCCAATAGGCTGTTTTAGCCGCCGAAGGTTCCTAATAGGTTGTTTTGCCCACCGATGGTGCCTAGCGACTGTGCCAACGGACTGTTTTACCCGCCGATGATGCCTAATGATCATGCCAACGGGCTATTTTGCCCACCGAATGTACCCAACTGACTATTTTTCCCACTAAAGGTGCCTAGCGATCTTGCCAACGGGCTATTTGGCCCACCCAAGGTGCCTGGCGATTATATCAATTGGTTACTTTACCTACTGAGGATGCCTAGCAACCTTACCAACGGGTTGTTCTACCCATCGAGGTCACTTTGCGACCATGTCAATGGCGTATTTTGCCTACCGAAGGGGCCTAACGATCATGTCAATGGGCTATTTTGTGTACCCAAGGTGCCTAGCGACCCTGCCAATAGGTAGCTTTCCCTACCGACGGTGCCTAAGAATTGTGCCAATAGGTTGTTTTGCCCACCCAAGGTGCCTAACGACCGTGCCAACAGGTTGTTTTACCCACTGAGAGTCCCTAGTGGCCGTGCCTATGGGTAGTTTTACTAACCGAGGGTGTTTTACCCACTGAAGATGCCCAACTGGCTGTTTTTTGCCTAGCGATCGTATCAACTGGCTACCTTGCCCATCGAAGGTGTGCCAATGGGCTGTCTTGCCTACCGAAGGTATTCCAACGGGCTATTTTTGCCACTGAACTTACCTAGCGACTGTGCCAATGGGCTGCTTTAGCCACTAAAGGTGGGTAACGGGCTATTATACCCGCTGAACATGCTTAGTGATCTTGCCAACGGGCTACTTTACCCATCGAAAGTCCCTAGCGACTGTGCCAATGGACAGTTTTGCCCACCCAAGGTACCTATCGACCTTGCCGATGAGCCATTTTTCCACCGAATATGCATAGTGATAGTGCCAACAAACTATTTTACCCACCGAAGGTGCCTAGCAACCATGCCAATAGGCTGTTTTGCCCTCCTAAGGGGCCTAGCGACCATGCCAACGGGCAGTTTTACCTACCTAAGGTTCCCAGCAGGTTGTTTTGCCCACTGATGGTGCTTGGAGACTCTGTGAACTGACTGTTTTCTCATCAAAGGTGTACCAATGGGCTGTTTATCCCACCGAAGGTACCTAGTGACTTACAAATGGGCTATTTTGCCCATTAAAGCCATGAAAATGGGTTGTTTTGTCCACCAAAGGTGTGCCAATGCATTGTTTTTTCCACCAATTGTCCCTAGCGACCGTGCCAACGAGCTGTTTTGCCCACCGAAGGTATGGCAACTGGCCTTTTTTCTTATCAAAGGTGCTTAGCGACCGGACCAACGAGTTGTTTTGCCAAATGAAGGTGACTAGTGACTGTGCCAACGGGTTGTTTTGCCCACCTAAGGTGTATAGCGACCGAGTGAACAGGCTGTTTTGCCCATTAAGGGTGCCTAGCGACCGTGTCAATGGGCTATTTTGCCCACCGAAGGTGCCTAGTGTCAATTCCAACTGACTATTTTTCCCATCGAAGGTGCCCACTAGGTTGTTTTTCCCACCAAGGATGCCTATCGACCTTGCCAACGGGCTATTTTGCCCACTAAAGGTGCCTAGTGACCATGCCAATACGTTGATTTACCCACCAAAGGTGCCCAATGGCTTATATGGCTCACCGGTGGGGCCTAGCAATTGTGCCAATGAGTTGTTTTACCCACCCTAGGTGTGTAGCAACCATGCAAACGGGTTGTTTTGCCCACTGAATGTGCCCAATGAGTTGTTTTTCCAACCGAAGGGGCTTAACGACTGTGCCAACGGGCTGCTTTATCCACAAAACGTGCCCAACGGGCTATTTTTCCCACCGACAGTGGCTAGAAACTATGCCAATATGCTATTTGGACCACCGAAGGTGCCTAACGACTATTCCAAAGGGCTATTTTTCCATTAACAGTTCCTAACGACCATCCCAAGGGGTTGTTTTACTCACCAAGGTTGCCTAACAGGCTGTTTTTCCCAGTGAAGGTGCCTTGAGACCATTCCAACAGGCTATCTTGCCCACTTAAGGTGCCCAATGAGTTGTTTTCCAGCGAAGGGCCTTAGCGGCTTTGCCAACTAGTTGTTATGGCCACCGATGTTGGCCAATGGGCTGTTTTTCCGATCGAGGGTGCCTAGCAACCGTGCCAACAGGTTGTTTTGTCCATCCAAGGTGCCTAGCGATCATTCCAACCTACTATTTTACCCATCGAAGCTGCCCATTTTTTACCCACTGATGGTGCGTAGCGACCATCTCAACTGACTATTTTGCCCAACAAAGGTGTGCCAATGGGTTGTTTTTCAAATCAAAAGTGCCTAGCGACCATGCTAACGGGTTGTTTTGCCCACCGAAGGTACCCAACGGGCTATTTTTCCTATTGAAAGTATCTAACCACCGCGCCAATGGGTTGTTCCGCCAATTGAAAGTGGCTAACGACTGTTCCAACATATTATTTTCCAGCCAAAGTTGATTAGCGACCATTTTAACGGGTTGTTTTACCCACTGAAGGTGCCCAATGGGTTGTTTTACCCACCGAAGCAGCCTAATGGGCTATTTTGCCCACCGAAGATGCCTAACGACCATGCCAATGGGTTATTTTGGGCATCGAAGATGTATAGTGACCTTGCCAATGAGCTGTTTTACCCATTGAAGGTGTTCCAACATGTCATTTTCCCCATTGAAGGTGCTTAGCAACAGTGCCAAAGGGTTGTTTTACACACCTAGGGTGCCTAACGAACTATTTTTGCCACCAAAGGTGCCTAACTATCATGCCAACAAGTTGTTTTCCCCGTCAATGGTGCCTAGAGATCGTGTCAACGGGTTGTTTTTTCCACCAAAGGTGCCTAGCGAACATGCCAACCTACTATTTTACCCATCAAAGCTACCCATTTTTTACCCACTGATGTGCGTAGCGACCGTCTCCACGGACTATTTTGCCCAGCGAAGCTGTGCCAATGGGTTATTTTTCAAATCAAAGGTGCCTAGCGACCATGCTAACGGGTTGTTTTGCCCACCGAAGGTACCCAACGGGCTATTTTTCCTATCGAAAGTATCTAACCACTGCGCCAATGGGTTGTTCGCCAATTGAAAGTGACTAACGACTGTTCCAACATATTGTTTTCTAGCCAAAGTTGATTAGCGACCATTCTAACGGGTTGTTTTACCCACCGAAGGTGCCCAATGGGTTGTTTTACCCACCGAAGTTACCTAATGGGCTATTTTGCCCACCGAAGATGCCTAACGACCATGCCAACGGGTTATTTTGGGCATCGAAGATGTATAGTGACCTTGACAATGAGCTGCTTTACCCACCGAAGGTGTTCCAACATGTCATTTTTCCCAATGAAGGTGCTTAGCAACAGTGCCAACAGGTTATTTTACACACCTAAGGTGCCTAACAGACTATTTTTGCCACCAAAGGTTCCTAACTATCATGCCAACGAGTTGTTTTCCCCGTCAATGGTGCCTAGCGACTGTGTCAACGGGTTGTTTTTTCCACCAAAGGTGCCTAGCGAACATGCCAACGAGCTGTTTTGCCCACCGTAGGTGCCTAGCGACCATGCCTATGGGCTTTTTAACCCACCGAAGGTGCCCAACGGGTTGTTTTTCTGACATTGGGTGCCTAGCAACTGTGCCAATGGGTTGTTTTACTAACTGAAGATGACTACTAACCATTCCAATGAGTTGTTTTCCCACCGAAGGTCACTAATGATTGTGCCAACAGGCTATTTTACCCACCTCAGGTGACTAGCAACCGTTCCAACAGGCTGTTTTCCCTCCAAAGGTGCCCCACGGGTTTTTTTTCCCCCAAAAGGTGTCTAGCAAACATGCAAATGTGTTGTTTTATCCACCGTAGTTGCCTAGAGACTGTGTCAACTGACTTTTTTACCCACCAAAGATACCCAACGGGCTGTATTTTCAACTGAAGGTGCCTATCGACCTTACCAACGGGCTATTTTTCCCACCAAAGGCATGCAAACAGTCTGTTTTACCCACCGAAGGTGCATTAATGCACTGTTTTTTCCACCAAATGTGCCTAGTGACTGTGTCAACGGACTATTTTGCCCACCAAAGGTGTCACAACTGGTTGTTTTTCCCACCGAAGGTGTGTCAACAGGTTGTTTTGTCCATCGAAGGTGTCTAGCAACTGTGCAAATAGCCTACTTTTCCCATCAAAGGTGCCCAATGGGCTATTTTTCCCATCAAAGAGGCCTAGTGACATGCCAACGGGCTGTTTTGCCCACCAAAGGTGCTTAGTGACTGTGCCAACAGGCTGTTTTACCATCCGAAGCTGCCCAATGAGTTGTTTTGCACACCGATGGTGTCTAGCGACCGTGCTAATGGGCTGTTTTACCCACCAAAGGTGGCTAAAGACCATTTTAACGGGCTATTTTGCCCACTGAATGTACCCAATTATTTGTTTTTCCTAACAAAGGGGCCTAGCGACCATACCAACGGGATGTTTTACCCATCGAAGGTGGCTAGCGACCGTGTCAATGAGCTATTTTCCCCAACAAGGTTGGCTAGAAATAGTGCTAACAGGCTATTTTTCCCACCGAAGGTGCCTAGTGACTGTGTTAATGGACTGTTTGACCCATCGAAGGTACCTAGGACCTTGCGATTGGGCTCTTTTCCCCACCAAAGGTGCCCAACCGGTTGTTTTTCCCATCATAGGTGCCTAGCCACCATGCCAACAGGCTTTTTTACCCACTAAAACTCCCTAGCGACAGTGTCAATCGGTTTTTTTGCCTTTCGAGGGTGCCCAGCGAATTTGCCACAAGGCCGTTTTCTCCTCTGAGGGTGTCTAGGGACCATGCCAACGGGTTATTTTACCCACCGATGGTGCCCAACTGACTATTTTTCTCACGAAAGGTGCCTAGTGATAGTGTCAACGGGTTGTTTTGCCCACCCAAGGTGGCTAGCGAACTTATCATAGGGCTGTTTTGCCTACCGAGGGTGCTTAGCAACCTTACGAAGGCGCTGTTCTGCCTACTGAGTGTGCTTTACGACCATGTCAACTGCTTATTTTTCCCACCAAAGGTGCCTAACGATCGTGTTAACGGGCTATTTTGTGCACCCAAGGTGCATAGAGACCCTGCCATTGGGTAGTTTCCCACCGAGGGTGCCTAAGAGCTATGCCAACAGGTTGTTTCACCCCCCCAAGGTGCCTAACGATTGTGTCAGCTGGCTGATTTGCCCACTCAGGGTCCCTAGCGGCCGTGCCTACTGGTAGTTTTGCCAATCGAGTGTGTTTAATCTATTGAAGGTGCCTAACGGGCTATTTTTCTCACCAAAGTTGCCTAACAATCGCATCAACTGGCTGTTTTGTCCATAGAATATGTGCCAACGGGCTGTCTTGCCCATCGAAGGTGTGTCAATGGGCTATTTTTCCCACTTAACTTGTCTAGCGACAGTGCCAACGAGCTGTTTTACCCACCGAATGTGGCCAACGGGTTGTTTTACTCACTGAAGGTGCCTAGTGATCTTGCCAACGGGCTATTTTACATACCAAAAGTCCCTAGCGACTGTGTCAATGAACTGTTTTTCCCACCGATGCCAATGGGCAGTTTCGCCCACCCAAGGTGCCTAACAACCTTGCTAACGAGGCATTTTTCTATCGAATATGCCTATTGACCATGCCAACAGACTATTTTACCCACCGTAGGTGCCTAGCCACCGTGCCAACAGACTATTTTGCCCTCCTAAGGTGCCTAACGACTGTGCCAAAGGGCTGTTTTACCCATTTAAGGTGCCCAACAAGTTGTTTTGCCCAGCGATGGTTCTTAGTGACTAGCAACCATGCCAACGGACTGTTTTGCCCACCCAAGGTACATAGCGATCAAGCCAAAAGGCTATTTTTATCCACCGAAGGTGCCTAACGACCGTGCTGATAGGCTGTTCTACCCACTGAAGGTGCCCAACGAGCTGTTTTGCCTACTGATGGTGGCTAAGGAGGGTTATTTTGCGCATCGAAGGTGGCTAGTGACTATGTCAACGGAGTATTTTACCCACCGAAGGTGGTCACTAGGTTGTTTTGCCCACTGAGGGTGCCTAGTGACTGTGCCAACTAGCTTTTTTGCCCATTAAAGGTGCCCAACTGACTATTTTTCCTACTAAATGTGCCTAGCGAATGTGCAAATGGGCTCTTTTGCCCACCAAAGGTGCCTAGGGACCTTGTGAATGGGCTCTTTTCCCCACCGAAGGTGGCCAAGGGGCTGTTTTTTCCATCAAAGGTGCCTAGCCACTGTGCCAACGGGCTCTTTTGCCCACCAAAAGTGCCTAGCTGTAACATCCCGTTTCCATAGAACGGGTCGGACCAGAGAAACGGGTCTAAGTGAGGTAAATCAGAGAAATTAGAAAAACACATCTCATGCTCATGCATTCGTGAACAGTGATATGTGCA
>JAOQML010132763.1:0-16906 GCA_027568935.1 Erythroxylum urbanii | reverse complement strand
CCATTGAACAATGTCATGGCATTTTGTTTGAATGAAAAGACAAACAAGCATAAAAAGATCTGAACATATGAGTAAATGAATATGTGCTTTGTTTGGGCGAGAGTGGAACCATTCTGTTCGTCACGTTCACGTTGACAAGAGCCTTCTCCCAGCTGCCCGCTTGTGGCATATAAGCTCTGAAAAAGGACTCATTTTGTTCACGGGGTAAACTTCGGTTTCTCCATTCTGTCTATGGAACCCTCGAGTCATTTGTTTGTGCATTGCAACTGTAAATTGTCAAGCATTATGTGTTCTGCATTATTCTGTTTACTTGAAATATGTTTGAATTTGTGCTAATTGCTGATGGCTATAAGTATATTAGCCACTGAGCTGTATAGCTCAACCCCTTTTTCTTCCCTCCTCAGGTGCAAACCAAGATGATAGTGAGCCCTACAAGGCATCAAAAACTCCACATTAGTTAGAGTCACTTGTACTAAGTCAGTGATTGTAATAGCTTATTCGGCATATCAGCATAGAGCATCTTTTGTATTTTGGTTTAAGTTGATGTGTAATTTGATTTGTAATAACTCTGACTGTGTTTTAAAATGGAAACAGTGAAATTGAATTCCTCGGTATGATTCTGTTATTTTAAAGATTTGGATAATGAAATGTGTATGTGCATGTTCTGCTTGATAAATTTGCCAACTGTTGTTAGTTTTAGAATAGCACGTCAGAGTTGGAAGGATTGAATTTGAAAAACACAGACCAATGCGTCACAACACAGAGGCAAGGAAAAATATAGAGGAAGAGTATCATCTATGCTAACGTCAAAACACAGAAGCAAGGAGAAATAGAGAGGAGAAGTATCGTCTGTGCTGACATCAGAACACAGAGGCAAGGTGGAATAGAGAGGGAGAGTATCGTCTGTGCTGACATTAGAACACAAAAGCAAGGAGAAATAGAGAGGAGAAGTATCGTCTGTGCTGACGTCAGAACATAGAGAATAGAGAGGAGAAGTATCGTTTGTGATGACGTCAGAACACAGAGGACACATCATCACTCAGAGGATAGAACACAGAGGATAGACCACAGATGATAAATGGTCAACACAAAAGATACAGAGGATAAAACACAGAGGATAGACCACAAACGATAAGTGGTCAACATAGAAGATAAAAGTCAACTACAGAGAATAGAACACAAAGGATAAAACGCAGATCATAGGCCAAGGATAATAAGAAGGAGTTAAGAAGTTATATTGATTAAAGAATTTCGTCTGTGTTACTGTTCACAGACTTCCTCTGTGTTACTGTTCACGAGTATCGTCTGTGTTACTGTTCACAGACTTCATCTGTGTTACTGTTCACAGACTTCCTTTGTGTTATTGTTCACGAGTATCGTCTGTGTTACTGTTCACAGACTTCCTCTGTGTTAGTGTTCACGAATATTGTCTGGGTTACTATTTATGGTTTATCTTCTGTCCTATTTTTGACCTTCCAGAAGTTATAATTAGCTTTCAGGGTCTTCATAAAAGTTGTAGCTCTTGAAGTCCTCTTTCAAACTCTCCAAAGAAACCCTACATACAATGCCTAAAGAAAAAGTTATGCTAATAGCCTCAAAGCATGTGCATATGTAAAGTGTGGACTCACTAACGTTGTTCCTTGAGGTATTCAGGTTGAAATGGATAAATGGTCTAGTCGACTATCATCATATTAGTTGCCTATTGAAAGAGTAGAGCTGAGCTTAGAAAAGGGAGTTTTTAATGCAAGTATAGTTGATAAATGTGTGTTATCCGAATGCGATTACCGGGCTCCGAAAACGGGGTCCGACAACTACGACCTCATCTTTTAGGTTTAATTTGTCTAATCAACCCAAATTGGGTTCTTTTTATATCAAGTAACCTGCCCCCTCTTTTGATTTTCCACTTAAGCCCAGATCCTAACAATTTAACGTTAGAGGCAAAATGTCAGCTGAAGCTTAGGATGCTCATCCTTTTCTAGAAACAAGTTCATCGTTGTAATAGGTGCATGAAGACTTCACTGCCCTTCTTTCTAAGTTGACTAAACCTAGCAACTCTCCCCCTGTTTAGACATTGGAGAAACTGTATTGAAGAAGAGTTGTAGGAGATTCTGAAACTTTTGGTAAGCAGCACTTCATTCCATAAAATAAGGAGGGATTTGTCTCTCCTCTACTTGATGTCTTGATAAAGGGAGTGATCAAATGAAAAGTTATCCTAGTAGGTTACTTCCTACACAAGATATTGGCTTTCCAAGTGTTTAACACTGGGCTAACCTGAATTGGAAGAAATGGGGACTGGAAAGCACCATGATTAAAGGAGAATTTGTATTTAGGTCCCTAGCATATATATGGTAAACCTATTTTCTTAAGGAAATAATAAATAAGATTCATATTACATAAATCGAAGATGAAATCCATTCCCATCTTGGTCAATTTTCATCGCATTCCTTTGGAATACTAGTCTTTGGAAGGCCTAAGTTACCTGTTAGCTACCTAGGCACACCACTAGATTTAGATGATAACACAACTAATTTCAAGAGGGTTGGATTTGTAGGCATTGAAGTTGACGCTAAAAAGGAACTACCTTATTACTTACCAATTATGAAACTCAATGGCAATGAGGATTTGCTTGAGGATAGGTTTAGGTTGTTATAACCATAAAGACCTAATTTGAGAGAGGTGGAGGAAAGTATTCGACAAAGCAATTATAGTGAAACCTCAATCAATAATACAAGTTCTGACTTGATGACAGTTGGGAAGCAATCTTTGGAGAACCAAACTTATAACACTCCTACTAAGCATCATAAAAATATGGAGACCACTCTACCAAAGGAGGAACTTGTAAGGAATGAGTTAATTCAATCTAAGTCATCAAAGGGTAGCAATGAGGTTTTAGTGGGGAAGATGACAGTTGAATACCATATCCAAATACTCTTGATTATGTGCATTATATGGAATGTTTATGGACTTAATTTTCTAAATAAACAACTAACTCTAAGGGGCCTCTTAGCTAGAAAACTTTATTTTATTGGTCTCATGCCAAATACAAAAACTCTTGATGGTGTGCATTATATGGAATGTTCGTGGACTTAATTGTTCAAATAAATAGCTAACTCTAAGGGACTTCTTGCTACTTAAAAATCTTATTTTATTGGTCTCATTGAGACCAAAATAAAGGAAGATAACTTGTTGAAGGGCCTGAAACTTTTACATACATATTGGACCACTTTAAGTAGTCATTCTATGAATCTTAATGATAAAATTATTATCTCTTTTGATCCTGCTCACTTACAAGTATCCAATTGTTTTTGCTTTGATTAGCTTATTCATTGTGAATTGATGCTCAAAGCTAGTAGTAATACTTTAGCCATCTCTGTGATCTATGCTGCCAATTGGGAATATTAGAGAGCTAGCTTATGGAGAGGTCTAGAGAAGATAGAAATTAGTATGACTAAGCCTTGTAAGATAGTTGGAGACTTTAATTACATACTCTCACATTTTGAACCAAATGGGGGTAAGGGTACTTAACACTCTGATGTAAAAGAACTGATCAGTCTTACTTCCTCTTTGGGTTTAGAGGATCTTAGATACCATGAAGCTTTTTTTTTTTTACTTAGAGTAACCATCAGATTGGAGACAAATTCTTAAATAAAAAACTTTATAGGTGCTTAATAAATAACTATGGTAAACAAAGTTAATAGGGAGATTTGCAACTTTTGAGGCATCACTCTTCTCAGATCATACTCTTATTACTATTGACATTTATAGTAAGCCAGTTGAGAAGAAGTACCCCTTCAGATTCTTCAACTCACTCTTGAAGCTTCCCCAACTTAACTTGATCATTTTTAGGGCTATAGAGAAGACAAACTGTGGCTCTAAATCTTTTCAATGTATGCAAATGATAAAAGTCACTATAAAAGAATATGTCTCCTTACTAAAACGCAATGTTGATCTAATAGAACTAGGTAAAAAGCTACCTCTAGAGAATCTTATAGAAGCTCAAAGGGTTTTATCTCACTCTCCAAAGGATACAACCCTAAAGGAAAGAGAAAAGATTGAACTAAAGAAGTACTTTGAAGATTTAGAAGCTTATAGTTCTCAATTAAAGCAGAAATATATAATACAGAGGCTTCATAAATGGGGCCAAATATTTCTACAGTGTAATCTAAAGGAGGAGAAACAAAGACAAAAATGTATATAAAGGGGGCCAAATATTTCGACAGTGTAATCTAAAGGAGGAGAAACAAAGACAAAAATGTATATAAAAGGGGCCAAATATTTCTACAGTGTAATCTAAAGGAGGAGAAACAAAGACAAAAATGTATCTCTCATTGCTTCTTATAGGACTCTTGTCTAAGGACATATTAAACTTAATAAGCTTGCTAGAAATCATTTCTTAGGAATTAATGGCACCTGCTGCAACACCTCAAATTTTCTTGATGACTTGTTGAGAATTATGCAAGGAGCTATATCATGAACACATCATCCAATACTATTTAAAGAGCCATTAATGAGGAAATCAAAATAGTACTGTTCTCCTTTCATCCAGACAAGGCCCCAAGACCAAATGTTCAGGAAAATATCATGATTAACTTTCAACCTAAACAAAAGTTCTCCATATCTATCTAAACATAATCTAGTATAATCTATATATTTGATCTCCAATACAGACTTAAAGATTCTATAAGCACCTTAACCTATCTTGGTGTTCCAATCGCAACAAAGAAGTTGAAGGAAATAAAATGCAGGCCCCTAATATCCTCTATTGAGAACATAATCTCAAGTTATAGTAACAAATTCCTTTCATATAGAGGAAAACTACATTTGGCTATCTCTATCTTTAACAACTTGTTTGCTCTGTTTGTTTGTTTTTGTTTGATGGGTTTGTTCTTGTGTTTGTTTTTGTTGCTTGTGTGTGTTTGTTTGTGTTGGTTTGTTTGTTATTATTTGTTTTTTCTCTTCCCTTAGCCGGGAGTCTATCAGAAAAAAGTCTCTGTATCTCCATCGGAGATGTAGGCATGACTGCGTACATCTTACCCTCCCCATACCCTACTTAGGCGAGAATGTGGGTATGTTTGGTTTGGTTTGGTTTGGTTTATCTTTAAAAACTTGCACATATATTGGTTATCTCACCTAGCATTACCAAAAAATATACTCATGAGGATTGATAGAGGCCTTGGAATCATATGGAATGGATAGAATAACAACCATGGAAAAACCCTTGAGGTAAAATAGAGAACAATCTTCTTACCTAAGGAATATGGAGGCTTTTGAATCATATTAGTTACTAGGATGGCTAAAGCATTAATGGCTAAGAGACTTTGGAGAAAATATGGAGAAAGAAATTCTTTACGTGAAGTGGATCCACATCGCGCATATCAAACAAGAAAGCATATGGACCATTCAATGTAAACCTACACAATCCTATGCATTTTAGCATATCATGAACACTAGAAAACTTATGCAACCTCATATCAAGCACATTATTAGAAATGGAAGTATTACGATGTTTTAGTTGACAATTGGCATCTACTGGGGCCATTATATCTCTCTCTATACTTTTATAGCCTAAGAGATTCTATCCCTGTGAACACTAAGGTTTAAATACTAGTCCAAAATAGTTACTGAAGTTGGCCTTTTCACTCATCTAGGGGTTCTTGTATCAATGTAGAAAATCTCATAAGTTACCAACCTAACCAATTTCAACCTGATTCTATACAATGGGAGCTACATAAATCTAAACTATTCTTAACTGATTTATGTAAAAGGATACTATTAGGACCTTTGAATAAATCCAACAACCAAATATAGATAGAGACACTTACATGGACAACTAGGGTGAAATGCGACTTAAAAGGAGACTACAAGCTATTCAAACCTAGTTTTCCTATACTATTTCACTACATATGGAGAATGAGGAATGCCAAACTGTTTGCTAAGCAAAGGATATCTTAAATTACAAATGGTTGGGGTACATTTCTAAACTAAAAACTGATTGCTTCGACAAGTTCCTACAAACACTTCATCACAATAAGGCTAAAAATTAGACAGAACCTGTAAAATAGCACTGCTAATTATGTTATAATTCTGTAAGTGTAGTTAGCTAGCGTACTTTACATATACTTAGAGTGGTTTGAATTTTAAGGTTTTGTAATGACTTTATTATTTCAATGTGAAATTCAATAATTACTTAAAAAAGGAGACTCTTTGGGTGAAACAGATGAAGGTGGAATACATTAGAAAATCTAACTTTTAGATACTGAAGCCCCTATCCAATTCATCTTCAACTTCAAAGTTCATTTTAAGTTTAACGAAAGTAGTAGGAAGAGAAATGAAGCATTTAATTAGAAATGGTGAACAAAACAACTTTTGGTTTGACAATTGTGTAGACCTGGGTCCTATATAACTACATCCTTCCTATAATCCATTACAACATTTTCTAACAAGCAATACAAGGGTATGTTCAGTAAGTTGAGACAATCATTGGTTTTACCCATCAAAAGGCCATGTACTCTTACGTCTAACTTCTTTGCCCACATGCCTAACCAAAATAAGGAAGATAGGATCATTTACAATAGAGGACCTTCTAAAAGCTCTACTACTGCTTCTTGTGCAAACTTGTTTACCTATAGGAATTAAGAAGAAAGGTGGCACAAGATAATCTAGTTCAAGTACCAAGTCCCTAAACATTCTTGCATAATGTGTTTAGACCATCAAAAATAGCCTACCAATATTAGACAAAATGAATTGGATAGGAGCATACTTCTGGGTCCTTCGTAATTCATATCTCAAAAATAGGGATCATATGCTCTTTACTACTATTCCTTTGACCTCTGGTGAAGAGTACTATAGAAATTTAAACTATAGTTCAATGCTACCTCATTGGAAGACACTATCAAATGGGCATTATAATTGAAACTTAATAACACCAGTGATTACACGATAGTCAAATTGAACATTAACACCCTAATAAATGAAATTTGGAGGTAGAAGAATTATAGAAGATTTCAAAACATTAAATAGGAGACTCAGTTGTCCAAAGCATAAGACAAATCTTGCTAGTTAAGAAACTACATATCAGTTGTAGTTTTATATCTGGAATAAGCTGAGATCTTTCTTAACTATATGGTATTCAAGCAATTTGGAGGGAGAAGAATTATAGAAGATTTCAAAACTTTAAATAAGAGACTTATTTGTCCAAAGCATAAGACAAATCTTGCTAGTTAAGAAACTACATATCAGTTGAAGTTTTATATTTGGAATAAGTTGAGATCTTTCCTAACTATAAGGTATTCAAGCAATTATCTTACAGAGTCAAACTTGCAACTACTAACAATAATGAAAATAAGCAAGGGAACATGCATGGAAGAGAACTCAAATGGCATATTGCTTGGTTTATATAGAGGTAGAAAGTACAAAGAGGGTCGGCAGAAGAAGAGAACCTTATAGATATTAGGATCAATATCTAGCTTTAGGGTAACAATTAAAGAGAAAAGAGGATTAAAAGCATGTTTATTGAGACAGAAGCGAGTGAGAAAAAGAAAACCTATACCTCAATTGGATCGAAGAGAAGAAAAACAAGCAAGATAGATTTGAAGATGGAAGCAGAAAGGGTCACTCGTCTAAGGTGATCTGGGTGTTTACTAGTGGTCAAAGTGCATTTTGAACCTCAACGTTTACAATAAACTACAAATTAAATCCTATCATTTTGAAGTGTTCAAATTGAAGTCTAAAGTTTTCAAAACATTTAAAACAAATCCTAAATGGATGAAAATATGACTGAATTAACTCCTTATCAGTTAAATGCCATGTTAATATTAACATAACATTATAATGTTATATATTTTTTAAATAGGAAGTGAGCCCCACTGTCACATAATTAATTTTTAAATTAATAAAAAGTAGGTCCCATAGTCATGTGGTAACAAAAGTAACTATTTATACTTTTTCACAGTTGGTCTTACTTGCCACGTGACAATGGAGCCCATATTTGTATACTTTAGACAGTGGGTCTCACTTGTCATATGACAGTGTGACCTATTTTTATTTTCAAAATAATACTACCTTAGTATTGATGTAACATTTAATTGACTGAAAGTTAACTCCTTTAAATATTTCATTTATCTAGGATCTAATTTGAACGTTTTGAAAATATTAGGTTAAATTTGAACGTTTTGAAATATCAAATATGTTTTATATTCTGTTGTAAATGTTAATGTTCAAAATGCACTGCCGTTTGTTAATTGATTTCTCCTTTTGTATTAACTCCTATTGTAATTAGACTCACTCCTTGAACTTACTACGTGTAGCATTATTTTGTAAGGTAAATTTACTTTATTGGAAAATATATTTTAAATTTAAAAAATAGTTTAGGCTTAATTCTAGCTTGAGTCAAAAGATGAGATTCGTTCTCTCTAATATTTTAAAATTTTCAAATTTAAATTCAGTTGAAAAATTATATTCTCTCCTGTATTTAAATTTATAATAAGCATTCAAAATAAAATAGAATTTAAAAACAAAAGGAAATAAATATCAATGTGCAAGTAGTATTTAAAAATTATTTTAATATAAAAGTAGTATAAATTAAGGATTTGTTTCAAATAAAAAATGTAACGGAGTTGAGATATTTTATTTTTAGTTGTTCTCAACGTAATCTTCGCTGGGTTTATTATGATTTTGAGTTGTTTGTACAAACGAGATAAGACTTTCGGGAAAAGTATTAAACATACTGTTATCATATCACTCATAAGAGCACGAAACGGTGACGAAATTGAAGGATTTGTATTGAAAGGAAATAGAGGTGAACAAGAGGTTACGAGAAAATTGAAAGACGAGAAGACTTTTGGCTAGATCATGTCCATGGAAGTGCAAGATGCCATTTGGGTGGATCCTACCACGAAAGGCGAAGAAAGCAGGGATATGGAATTTATAATGTACGTTAACAGAGACAACGGTTAGGATGCAGCAGCACCCATGCTGAACACGTTGAATACGCTGATGGAAAAGTGCTTGCATCTTTAATTGACTGATAAATTTAATTGATTCAACAGAATAGCTACATGTGATTGACCTTTATTTCATTAAGGTAAGAAATCATCCTAATTGAATAATTTCATCACTATTTGTTTGAGCTAATTAAGGTAAGAAATCACCTTAATTGAATGGAATTATTATTTGATTGAGCTAATTAAGGTAAGAAATCATTGTTAATTTATTGGGATAACTTGCACACATTCTTGAATGTCTCCCATGAATCTTGGAATGCTTGGAAAATATTAGACACTCGTTGGGCTGCTTGACTCAACTTGGATTAGATTTATTAGACTTTGAATACTTTCCAAGCTAATTAGACCTTGTTTAGTCCATATCTCTTCAATTAGCCTATTTATTACTTTCTTGAATGCTCAATGAATCCTTTAGAGCTTTACTTAGGCTAGTTTGGTTCTCATCATAAGGACAAGTGTTTCAATTTTGGAAGACTCCACAAGAAGCAGAAGTGTCAAGCAATCCCATCACCATATATGAGGTAGAAAACACCTTGAAATATTTGAATCCTTATAAGGTACCTAGTCTTGATGGCTTCATCCCCTATTTCTTGAATAAATATTGGAGCTTAACTAAGGATATTATGATTGATGCTATTCTAGATTTTTTCAACTAGACAAATATGTCATCTAAAATCAACAACACATTTGTAACTCTCATTCTTAAGATTGGTGAGTAGATGAGTTTCTCTAATTTCCGACCCACTTCTTATTGTAACATAGTGTATAAGATCGTCTCTAAGATTTTAGATTAGAGATTAAAAGAATTTCTCCACAAATACATTGATTTTTCCTAAGGGGCCTACATATCACGAAGAATTATAGGGGATAATAGTTTGTTGCTGTAAAAACTTGTTAGAACATATTCAAATAGAAGAGGGAGCAAGAATTGTATCCTTAAAATTGATTTAAGGAAAACCTGTGCTAGTGCGGATTGACACTTTATTCCAGGCACTCTTCATACAATAGATTTTCCTATAATTTTAGTTCAATGAATCTCACAATGTATCACCATTCCCTCTTTTAAAATATTGGTGAATGGGTAGCCTAGTAAATCTTTCAAAAACTCGAAGGGGATTTGACATGGAGATCCCATTTCTTATTATATCTTTGCTCTTATTATAGAAGTCTTTAAATATAACCCTTAAGAGAATTGTGGAGAGAACAAAGGCCTTGAAATTTCACTCCAGGTGTAAGAAGCAATATATCGCTAATCTTTGTTTTGTTGATGACCTTATACTCCTATCTAAGGTTTATTAGTAATAGATGGATATTTGAGTATACTTTACCACCCATATTTGATGTATTTTGCTTGATATTTATACTTTTATTGTATATTTGGTACTTAATTTATTCCAAGTCTGTTTACAAGCAATAATTGCCTTCAAGGACTTAAAGGAGAAGAATTGGGCTAAAACGTGATGTAAAATAGAAAATTAACAATTTGGAAGACTTTCATAATTTTAGGTGTTTTTGGACATACACGGTCTTATACATGGCTGTGCACTAGATCATGTAAGTCCCAGAAACTATAATTTTTAATATAAAAAGACATTTTCGATGGCTAATGAGGGGAGGAGACTTTGGGAGGTGATTTTCATATGTGGAGAACATTTAAAAGGGATGATTTTGATCCATAAAAGGGAAAAACATGAAAAAATCATCAATAGATCTATCGGAATTCAAGATTAAGCCTTTACATCACAAGAACATTCTATAGAAGGCGATTAGGGAGATTTAGAAATGTTAACCTATTTTTTCGTTTCATTTTTCCTGCATTATGTGTTTTATTTCGTATTTAATCATGTGTAACTAAATGTCCAGTTAGTATTTAGGTTAAATAAACCTTATATTAATACTTTGATATGATTTGATTCCTTTATTAATGCAATTAGTTTGATTGATTATTGTGATCTGATTACATTTTTTATTGATAACCTGATTTCATACATGGAGATTAAGAAATCCTAATGTAAATAGATCTATCATAACTAGAAGGAGTTGATTGCAACCCTAGAGATAAGATGACATAAATCCTCTGAATTAGGGTCAAACGTAATAGAGGGGCTCATAAATGGGTAACACAATCCTGTAATATTTAACCTGAGTAATTCGGCTAAAGACCTTCGGATTATTTATTAGTAGACTCAAGGTTAGCTACTAGCATACCATAGGAGTCTCCACGGTCCAATTAATCAACAAAAAATTGCATTATAAAAGATTAATCTATTAAGGTTTTAGGGAGATTCGAACCTAAATACTAATTTCTAATCATGATAGTTTTCTAATGAAAATTATTGTCTATGTGTTCATTATTGTTTCCTATTTCTTTAATTGTTTTAGTTTTTATTTTCTTTTTATTACAAAATCTAAAATCAATCCTTAGGCTAGATAATAGGGGAAAGGTAAGTATTAGTATTTATAGTCTTCGTGGGATGGACCCATACTTTCTAGTTGTAGTACCCTACTCCCATATGACATATTCCTGAACACGTCGATGATATTCAAGAATACACTCTTCAAGGGTGGTGTACTAGGATAGTCAATCAATCATAACCATTAAAAATTTTTCATGCAACACACACATTTTTTAGAAAACTTATAATAGTTTCGGCCTATTTTATTTAAAACATCACCAATTACAATTGTCATTACAAACTCACATTTGACCAAACATTAAACACATTGTTAGAATTTCAATAATCTTTTGGGCCTATTACAAATACGAAATGTATTTGATCAAAACTGTTATTTCAAACATAATTCATTTTTTACAATAAATGAAACTTGTGGAATACAATATTTAATGCTAAATTTACAGAAAAAATATATGTAGACGCCAACTGATCTTGACCTCTATCTCTTACTCAAAAGCAGTGGTTAGACTCCAGTTGGTCTAGCTGGATGTCTCCTCTGAGCCTGAAAAATATGTTGCAAATTGGGGTGAGTTTTGCAAACTCAGTGAGTGCACCATCCTCGATAGCTCACTCAATCATATAACACATCAATTCATGTAATCATGTAATTCATTTCATTAACAAATCAACATGTTAAATCACATACACTTCATATTCACTTAATTCATATTTCACATCAAAAATCATTCAAACTATTTATTTCAATCATTTAAATCATACATATCAATTATATATGCAATGCTCATGAGACTCACTTCCAATTGTTATTGTTGTGACCGAGTGCCTATAACTATCCCGTATCTATTATAGATACTGGGCTCATTAATAACTATCCCTTATCTGTTGTGGATACAAGGCTCATTTTACATAGTGAGCCAGAGGCTCTTATCACATTTTTTAGCTTTAAGCTCTTTTTTGGTGGCTACTCCAGTCATAACAACCTTTATGTTGTCATGCATTCATGTAATGAAATGTGTCTCATTTATTCAGTCAATTAATTGTGCTCAATTTTTCCACATTCACATTCATATTCACATTTATCCTCGGGCCTTGGTCTGACATTTAACAATTAAGTTGAGAATCACTTATTCAGTCAAATTCACATACAATGAGCACTTCCAATGTATTATTCATGCATCAAACGCCTTAGAAATTTAATGTTCGCAATTGTCTCAATCACATTCACATTCAGTAGTAATTCAATACAGGAATTTAAAATAAAACAAACAATGAAAGTGAGACCATCTAGGTTGACTCATATAAACATTTAGTTATATACACATGTATATGAGTAATATATAATGCATGCTCATGTTGACTATTCCGAGTATGTTTCTTTAATCACGTCTCTTTTTCATTCAAACCTTATTCTTTGTATGTGTCTAGCTTATTCTTAGGTTTACACCTCAAGAACACTTGGTTATTCTAATATTATAAATCAATTTCTCATAATTTCTTTTCTAGCATTATATGCTCTCATAATACCCAATTCTCATTCACTTTTACTTAATACATGCTACTCAATTCCTTTGAATCACAATTACAATCATATGAACATCTTCATTTGCACATGATCATTCTAAGTTCATCATTCAATCCTTTACTAAGGTTATTCTAACATTTTAAGATCACATAATATCCAATTTATCATTCATCTTTAGTCAATACTTATCATTCATCTTAATTGAATCACTATAGCCATCATGGGTTTACTTTCATTCTCATAACATCTCCAATTTTCCAGATTTGAGCACCTAATGTTTAACAATCCATTCTTAATTTATATCCTCATTCATCATCCTAAGCATTTCACTCATTTATTCACTTATTCAAGAATCATTCTAGGATCAATTCAAGCTTCATTCAAGCCTAAATGCATCACATGAAAGTGCCTAACCATTTGTTGTGTCAAACCACAGATAAAAGAAGCATTTGTAATGTTTAACCAATTACCACGATCATGGATAACTTCCCACGATCATGGGATTTGTTGGCAGAAACTTTCTACCCTTTTAAGTATTCCCACGATCGTGGGATATGTTGGCAAAATTTTTTTCTGCCTTCGTTAAGCATTCCCACATTCGTGGGATGCTTCTATCAAAAGAATCTCATTAGGTTTTCTCCAATTTTCTAGCTTTTCTAGCTCTTCCAAGTTACATCAAACTCCTCATATGCTTAGTCTATCATCTCTAGTTTAATTATTCATCATTTCTCTCTTCATTCCTACTTCCATTTCCACTCCATATCATTCACAACAAATCATATTCTATTTTTGATCATTAACCCAAAAATAGAACATATAACATTCATTTACAAAACAATTTTCTGCACTTCTTTCTACATCATTTTAATGCTCTTTCAATTCCAACCTGATCTCTACAATAACTTAAGAAATATCACTCACAATATACACAAAAAAAGACATTTATACATCCATTTTTCTCATCCACGTTTTAGCATTTACACATCCTCATTTTATGATCATTTAACTCTTAACTACCATTAAAACATGTTCCATTCAACAAACAAAGGATAGTGATGCTTTATACTTACTTTTTTACTTCAAGATCTTCAAATTCTCACTTAACCCTAGCTTTCCTTGAACCACATGATCATCACCATTGTAGGGAGGAATGAACTAGGTTTTTGATAACAAAGAGGAAGAAGACAACAAGAAGCTTGAAGAAACAAAAGGAAGGAATTGAGAAAAATTCAATATGATAAAGGTGAGAGTGAGTATTGTAGATGAGGGAGAAGCATGAAGAAAATGAAGAAGATGAAGAAAAAGCATAAGCAAAGTGGAAATGGATGTGTGGCAAGTGGCATGACACTTATCACTTGCCAAATGTCCTATTCCTATGGCTTTTCTTGGTCCCATTTTTAATAATTAGTCCATTTGATTCTAATTTCTATTCCAATTGTCTCCCAATTTTTCATAACATTTGTCATTAAATCCCAATATCATATATCAATTATGTCTTTTGTCACTCGTCACTTATTTTTACTACCATTTTTCAATTATTCTGTCACTTGGCATTTTTCTTAGTCCATAAATACCCAAAATTCTAAAAAATTCTCAAATTTCACAAAAAAATCTAAATCAATAATTATACACACTAACTTAATTTTAAGACACATAATCCATAATTCAAATTATAATCACATTAAAACAATCATTTATACCAGGAAATGTCAAATGAGTGCATGAAAAAATTATTATAATGTGTGCAATAATCAAATTCACATGTGTGTAGACTAATTTTATGTATGAGTATGAAATCTAATTTTCTAATCTCTCATTGCTATTTCTTGTTTATAGAAATTTAGGTTTCTAACCCTTAATATGGAAACGGGATGTTACACTAGTACTAGCTGCAGCTACACTGTGCACTTGCAATTATTACAATATTGACTATTATAAAATAGTCAAATTAAGTTTTTAGAGCCATTACCGAGGACTTTGATATTAGGAAAGCCTGAATGCTATTACACTAGTTAATTTCATTTTATTTTGTTTTATCTTTGTTTTTTATTTTATTTTATTTTTCTTTTGCTTTTGCTTTTGCTTTTTCTTTTGTTTTTATTTTATTTTTTGTTTTTGTATTTTTGGCTTATTTATTTAATTGTCTTTTGAATTTCTCTACACTGATGGTGTGTGGTA
Source organism: Erythroxylum urbanii (assembly GCA_027568935.1). NCBI lineage: Eukaryota > Viridiplantae > Streptophyta > Magnoliopsida > Malpighiales > Erythroxylaceae > Erythroxylum > Erythroxylum urbanii. Next base: position 1,787 of record JAOQML010132763.1, on the reverse strand, counting down.
GTTTATTTTGGGAATTGATATTTAACTTTATAGCCACAACTCACAATGGATGGATGAAGTGGATATTATTATTATAGGAGTTAGAAGGTGTCGTTACAATATGAAATATCATCGTATTAGAAGGAGTCATTTCCTCACATATTTTTAGAAGCTTAATCGATGTATATATGGGAGCAACCAAACATGTACAACCAACCTCAAGGCCCATCATATGAGAATACATATAATTTACAATCGAGCAACTTGTACATGTATGGATGGAATGACTATGCTCCAACTGAATATGTACAACAAAAATAGCGATATGAAAGTATTACAGATCGATTAATGGAATGCGTCGAGAGAGTGGCTAGTCAATGTGAATTGGATAAGAGACTTCCTTCATATGAATATGATGAGTATAATATGAGCTTCCAATCCTCTCATAGTAAAGAAAAAATAACAATCAATTTTATAAATAAAGATACATTTGAAGAAGGCGAGGAGGTAACTACTGCTTTGAGAGATATGATGATTGAGTCTACTAGAGAATCAAATATGAGGCATCAAGAAATAGAGGCTTGTATACATGATATGGTGAATCAAATCGATCAGCTGATGGATATATTATTTGACGAGATATAAGGAAGTTTGTCCAGTTCTAGTGAAACTAATACTATCGACTGAGAGGCAATCACCCTTAGTAGTGAAAAAGAGCTTCCTAAAGATGAAGAAGAAGAAGAAACCTCCATATAAGAAGAGAAAGTAGAGAAGTGGTAGAAGATAATTGGAGAAGATAAGTCAGAAGCCTTTATCTAGGAAGAAGAAGAAGAAGAAGAAGAAGAAGAAGAAGAAGAAGAAGAGTGGAAAGAGGTGATTGAGGAAGAATTGGTGGAGGAACCAAGTAAGGAAACTATTGATGAGGTGTTGGTAGTGACCTTAAGTATGAAGGGTTCCCACTTCCTCAAAGACAAACTGTTCGAGCTAGTCGACAATACAAGGAGTTTTGTTATTCCTTACGATTTTAATAGCTTTTCATTAAAAATGGCATTAATGGAGTCTATTGGTTTTATTAATTTAATCAATTATGTCCTTTTGTTCATTTTACAATAGGTGTCTTATTTATAAGCTATGAAACTGATTTTTAGAGAAAAGGATGGAGGCAAGTCGTTGATCATAGATTTAGGGTGACAGAAACATGTAGGTTACGTCGAGCTACCAACGTTGAAGAAGCGCTGCATGTGAGGCCACCCACGAGTTAGTTTTAATTTTATTTCAATTTCTATATTATTTTGTTTTTGCTTTCATATTAGTATAGGAGTTTATTTTTTGTTTTGTTATTTCTTTTTTGCTTTTTATCCTTTTCATTTATGTTTTGCAAGGATGTTAGTTTCATATTGGATGGATTAGAATCAGAGAAATCTTCATAGTCAAGAAAGTAACACTAAACCCACTCACTTATTTATAAATGCTTATATTGTGTACATTGAGAACAATGTACAACTTTAAGTGTGGGGATGAGTTTAATGAATTTTAATGACTTCTTTAAGCTTATTATAATCTTGATTATAAATTTTATTAACTAATATCTTGAATTGGTTGAATCTGTCCATGAATACTATATTTCCTTGTTGAATATTGATTTGAATTGTTGTGCAAAAGGATAATGGTTAGAGTAAATTTAGTTTTCTAAGTCATATTTTTTGTAATCATTGAAATATTCAAGTTGAATAAAAATTGCATATTATTTATAAACATATATACCCAAATTTTTTTGTGAGGTTTTGAGCTTAAAGAGCAAATTTTCA